>JAOEHI010004460.1:0-10021 GCA_025447815.1 Percopsis transmontana | reverse complement strand
ACTTCATGAATGTGGTAATCTCAATCTGTCCATCCCTGGTTTTATTCCTTCCCCTGTTACTGAGGTGAAAAATATCTCTTATACTGGACTACACACTCTTTCAACTTCCATATTAAAAACATTACAAAAACATAATTCTTTCATCTGAAGAATATATCCCTTACACACTCTGTGGCTGAGACACTCAATGAATATGTTATATCTAGGCTGGACTACTGCAACAATCTTCATCTTAGTGTCATTTAATTCAATTCAATTAATGTGTCTGCTAAGGAGTTTGGCAGATTGCAGTATGTCAACAATTCTGCTGCAAGGGTGCTTAGTCAGAAGAGGATCTGGTAGCACATCACCCCCACCCTACAAAACCTGCATTGGCTCTCATTCCAATGCAGTATAAAATCCTGTTATTATGCCAGTATCCTGGCAAGTGAAGCGTATTCAATTTTAGTTAAAAAAAAAAATACATTCATGAATACACATTATTGTGGAAAGCTATCTAGCTTTAAGCTGCTAGTTCTTTAAGTTCTACCAATAGTGAGTCATACGGTCTTTTTGCTGGTGTCAATACAATTGGAATATTCCATGACAGAGACGCACAGAGAGGCAGTTACAGAAAGAAATATATAATTTATGGGTATATGTAGAAAGTCAGACACAGGCAGACCAATGTGGAGAGGGTCTAAAGGCACCTACACAGACGAAAATAGAAGAAAGAAAAGAAGACAGATCCACTGACCGCTGTCTTTAGTGTTTTTTGGAGGAGGGGCACATAAAACATTGCCTAGAGTGCCACCTAGTATAGGGATACCCCTGAGCAGACATGATACTCTATAACTGGGAGGAATATTAGGCTGTGTCCAGTATCAGTCATTTGCTTTGGTAGCTACATGCAATTCTGTTTTTCTAGCCAACTTGGTTTACATTGCAACAAACTTTAAAAGCTGCCAGTATCTGTGTATAGTCACCACCACAGTTGCGTTAAAGACTGAGAGGGGAAAACAATGAATACCACTGCAGACTCAGGACAAATTGAACTTGAGAATGATTCACTAGAATAATTTGTTTGTTATTTTTTGTCCAGAACTATCATAGAGGCGTACCGCCGTATCAGGCTAAGTCAATAACAGATAATTTCAAATAGGTAATTTCACTTTTTCTTAAAGGGTGTGATGGCGCTGATTTTGAAAGCTATTGCTCCAATAAGATAGAACTAAGCAAGATTTAAAATAATAAATGAAAAAGCAAACAACCAATTGCAAGAGATAACATGACATATATAATTGAGATAGGATTAACAGCAAATTTGGCTCCAAACCTAATACCTCAGTCACTATATCAAACTGTTATATACTGTCTATGGTTCACCCAGAACAAGTTACTGTTGGTCTAGATCAGGGGTTCTCAACCAGTAAGAAATCAAGTGCCCCCCACACCCACACACACCAGAAAACCCCTTAGAACTTTTATATACTTTTTCATTAAGAGCCTAGCACCGCAGGTACGAATCCTTTATTATCTTAAGTTTTCTTATTATTCTGCAATGGCAACCCCTAGAACCATAAAGTCAAAAGTTCTAAAAAGTGGCACATACATAGAGGTCCCCTTTCACTGTCCATACAGTTAAGTTATGGGTAAGTCCAAAACAACAGCCAAAACGGTCTTTAAAACTACTGTTGCTGTTTAATTCGGCCAGTTGCTCCTCCATTTAAATTGGAATTGAAATCAGTTTGAAAAAGCCACTTCTTTTGTGCCAGCATTCCTTCTTCTCTGGTCGCTGAAGGATGCCCATTGTCAAACACAGACCAATGAAAGTCTCCATTTCTCTCACCGTAAACAGGTAAATCTAACAGGTTATCAGGTTCTCTGGAAAAGTTGCCTTTGCGGCAAAGTTCAGAAACCCGCAATAGCCAGAGCGGTGGTGCAGAATGTTCTCTACCAGTTGGCGAAAATGCCAAAACTATTCTCCACCCCTCTGCGGGCTCGGGAGAGTCTTTAGTTAAATACCCTCTGATCATGGTCCATTTGGCGGAAAGGAAATTACCGTTTTGTTTCTCTGTGCAAGACATAGCACACAGAAGTGCTACTAGCTGATGGCGACAGTCCACCTTCATGTTTTTTTTGCTCTAAAGTCACATTTGATCACATTAGATTCTGTGAGTCCCTGGAATCGCCACCCTGAAATCGTTTAAGATAAATGCTGTGTGTGGTCCTGCGTCTTGTCTGAATATTTGTTCTTAATTAATTAAAATATTTAAAAAATATATCAAATCTGTCGTTATGTCTGTGGTCTCGCATTTTTTGGTTAAGATTTGATCCGCTAGTGTGCACCAGGCCTCAAATGATCTAACAGATTATATATTGCCTAGCCAGTGGTGTAAGAAGGAAGAGGCAAAAGAAAATATCTGCAATTCTACCATCTTTCTGTAAGGGCTGGTGCCTGTTGAGCGAGAGTAGGCACGAGCCAGAGAAACACACACAGGCGGAATTGCGGGTGCAACGCTTTTAAGCGTTGATTTAATAAAAGGAACACACGTACAGGGCATAAGCCAAAACAATGACCAACAGCACATAGTGCTGTTGGCCAAACTTAAATAGTCCCACAATCACCGCTGAGTAGGCGCACCTGTGGGGCTAATTCCTCCAGGTGCGCAGATAGGGCAGGCACGCACGGAGCGCGCATAGGCCTGTGCGCGCCAATCGTGACAGTACCCCCCCCCCCAAGGCGCGCCTCCCGCCGTCGCCCTTAATGTGGCAGGGTCAAGGACGAACGGCTGCGGCTGGAGTCCTCCGGGGGCCGGACCAGGGGTGAACGGCTGCGGCTGGGATCCTCCGGCGGCCTCCCCAAGGCTGAGCAGCAGCGGCTGGGATCCTCCGGCGGCCTCCCCAAGGCTGAGCAGCAGCGGCTGGGCTCTCCAGCGGCGAGGCCTTGCGTAGACTCTCGCGGCGAAAGCAGGCCGGCAGCAGCTCCTGGGCAGGAATGCGGCGAGATGAGCTCCTCGGTGGCTGGACCTGGCTTCGGCTCCAGCGGCTTGAGCGAGCTGGCGGCAGCTCCTGGGCCGGACTGCGGCGGGCTGAGCTCCTCGGCGGCTGGACCTGGCTTCGGCTCCAGTGGCTCGAGCGAGCTAGCGGCAGCTCCTGGGCAGGACTGCAGCTGGGGCTCCACAGCGGCTGGGTCAAGAAACGACTCCAGCAAGGATCTCCCGTGATTCCCCCCCCCCCACGAGTTGTGAGCCACGGGCACGCCAGCAACGAGCGACCACGATGCCCAGTCGTCATCGTCGCTCTCCCCGTCACCCGGGAGGGAGAACTCCGGCAGGTAGAAATAGTGAGCCCTCCCCTCCTCGCCGTACTCGCCGCCAGCGGTCGCCTCCCATGCACCGAGCTCCGCCGATAGCCAGCGCAGAGTCTCTCCCGTTCCCCGCCGCAGTCGTCCTGGCGAAGGGAAACAGATGCCTCCCGAGACAACGGAAATCCCTTCTCCAGGAAGCCTCGGGCCGGCGGGAGGCAACGCTGCGGGAGTGTGGCTCCGTCGGGCTGCTACTCTCCTTTTTCGGTTGGTCATTCTGTAAGGGCTGGTGCGTGTTGAGCGAGAGTAAGCGCAAGCCAGAGAAACACACAGGCGGAATTGCGGGTGCAACGCTTTTAAGAGTTGATTTAATAAAAAGGAACACACACGTACAGGGCATAAGCCAAAACAATGACCAATAGCACATAGTGCTGTTGGCCAAACTTAAATAGTCCCACAATCACCGCTGAGTAGGCGCACCTGTGGAGCTAATCCCTCACAGGTGCGTAGATAGGGAAGGCACGCACAGATAGGGAAGGCACGCACCAATCGTGACACTTTCACAAACCTGACCTAGCAAAGCAACCGTGCTTGCCCTGCAACGTCGGTCGTCTTATCTAACTGTAGCGCGTAGTATAGGTTTCAATGTGCATTATTCGTTTGTCTCACATAACAGTCAGACAAAGTACAAAGTATGGGCTTAAGTTACATGTACCCAATAATTACAGTAAAATTTGGTTATTTTACGGACTTACAATAAATACAATTACAAGTATTAAGGAGCAGACAGGGATTAGGCATGTCGCTAAAGGATGCTTACAGGTAAGACGTCACTGAAACTCATACCCATGACCATCCTGCCCCACAATCTGTTTATTGCTCTATTTTGAAGACAATGGAACTTCAAACCCAACACAAACAAATGTGTGCTAGGGATGCAAGATATACCTGTACATATCCAATAACATATCATTATCAGGCAGTTTTTGGTTTATCAGTGCTGTTATGCCCCATTTCTTACTCTCTTTCACTCACCTCTCTATTTTAGAGCCACACCAAGAATTATGGGTCACATCAAAACCTCTTTGGTAATGTGAGGTGCGAGGTGACTATTCAAACATTGACTCCCACACACACACACACAAACCAAAAGTAGTTTAGGACACACACAGACACACACACTTTAATAAGTGTTTGGTTGGATGCACGCATACGCTATCGCACTATGGCATGCATGACAACTAGATCATAGTTCCTGTGGGCATTTCAACTCGGATAAGATTATTATCCAAGTTACAGTCACTTCCGCAGCCTTTGTCTGCCATCACAAGGGGATTCAAATCTACCACATTGACAGCTATACTGTATGCCATGTTAGAGTGGCCGGGATAACAGGTTTCCCATATCAAATGATACTAGAAATGCATCAATAGATATTACTTATATTGAAATAAGTGGATTTCCGAGGTGCACACTTGCAGGCCTTGCTGAAAATGGGCCTCTGTATACCTATGTAGATAATCCATTAAAAATCATCCATTTCCAGCTACAATAGTCATTTACAACATTAACAATGTTTACACTGTATTTCTGATCAAGTTATTTTAATGTGCTTTTCTTTCAAAGACAAGGACATTTCTAAGTGACCCAAACGTTTGAATGGCAGTGTATGTAAAACAACTGATTTAAGAGTGTTAAATTCATCACAAAAATAAATGTCCTTATTTCTAATACAAATAAATTACCTACAAAACAAATCACATTTCATATCACACATTTCCTCAGTAGGTTATTTTATTTATTTATCTATCAGGGGAAATAGCAATGTAAAACAAATATGCATAATACACTGTAATAGAACAGTATACCTAAAACATACATGAACCATTAAACAATCACACAACCCCTAAACCATTGGGGAGGCCATGTGGCTCTCCCAATCCTGGAGAACTGAACAGGAGACTGCCCTACAGAGCATTGGGTTGCACTAGACCACCGTCACCATCCCTAACTGACAGCCCCACTTGGTTGTGTGGGGAAGCTTCGTCGCCCTGCAAGGTGAACAAAGGGGAGAGAGAGAGACAGAGAAGGGGTCCTAGGGAAGATTATAAAGGCCGTAGCCTATAGTAGTGCACTGTCTGGAAAGGGTGTTCATCCCCAAAGAGGCTACTGATTGATACATGACCCCCACCTCATCTGCCATGTCTAGCCATTTACTCACAAGGCCAGGCCCTTTCCAGTAGGGAGCCAACTTTTGACGGCTCTGTGTTGTGTCATGTCATGTGTTGTGTCAAGCCAAATCGGCAGACAGTGGGCCCACAAGACAATTCATACACAAAAAAAGTTTCCGATGTTGATTGAGGAGCAAGAGACTGACCTCTGATCGGGCAGCCAAGTGAGCAGATCCACAATGCAAACAGTATTGGGGCCAGTAGACATATCCGTCCATTCTCCAATCATAGGGGTCTAGCTCCAGGGCTCATCTACTTTGACGCCCTGTCTTGTTTTTGTCATTGGGGAGTCAGCAAAGTCCAAGTAAAAGTTGATGGTCAGTGACAATGGTGAATGATAGGTGTGCCAGATAATACCTAAAGTTACGCACAGCCCACACAATTGCCCATAGTTCCCCATCATAGGTAGACCAGCGCCGCTCCACTACCATTAAAGCATGACTGCCATAGGCCACCACCCTTTTCCGTCCATCCTCTGAGGCAGCACTACCCCTACAGCTGTCTGAGAAGCCTCTGTGTACATTATAAAGCTCTTAGTAAAGTCAGGGGGGCTAACAATATGCTCCACACAGAGGCGTATAAAGAGGCCTGATGAACTGGTGAAAAGGAATATTCTTTCCGTCAAGTGGTGTAAGGGAGCAGCGTGCTGAGCGAACCCCTGTACAAATCTACTATAGTAGGAGCACAGCCAAAGGAAAGCCTGCACCTCAGTGGCTGCCCGGGGAACGGGCCACATTTTAAAAATTTAAACGTTTCGTGCGTCAGGGCGTAGTCTGCAGGCAGAGAGAACATGCCCAAGACAAAAAACACATGGTCACGTGCCAGATGACATTTGCTTGTGTTTAGTCCAAGCCTCGCAGCACCTATTCGGGTGAACACCTCACCCAGGTCAGAGAGGTGTGCTTCAAAGGACAGGCTAAAAATCAAGATGTCATCCACATAAACCATGCTTGTACCATGGTAGCTCTCTGAAGACCAACTCCATGACCCATGAAAAGTAGCTGGGGCATTAGTGAGCCCCATAGGCATGGACCTGAATTGGTAAATTCAGAGGTAAAAGCTTTATTTTTATTTTTTTTTTTTATTTATTTTTTTTAAAAAGGGTCCTGTTCTTTGACCTCCACCTGCCCATAGCCGTCCAAAAAAAAATCTAAAGTGCTAAACCAGGTGGCCCCTGACAGGGCATCCAGTGTGTCATCAACCCGTGTTATGCAATAAGCTTGCTTTATAATAGGAGGGTGATCACCTGTCTCAATGTGGTGCTTAATTAGGGCAGAATTGCCCACCTTTCTTCGCCCTGGGTAGAACACATCCTGGTGTTCGCACAACCAAGCCTCCAGCTGTCGTCTCTGATCAGCTGAGACAGGGAAGTCAGACACATCATCAGTTACCACACCTGCCTGTCAGGAGAGGGGAAAGAGAAGTGGTGCTGGGAGGTAAATAGGAATCTAATCCGACCCGCTGGCCGGGTTCCGCTGCCGGTCCCATGGAGACCAGGCCCGGTCGCCATCATTGTAGCCGCCACGACGCCCACAAGAAGAGCGCCCCTTTATCGCGGTCCTTCTCCTGGTAGCTCCTGGTAGAACAACAGCCATACTCATCACACTCACAGAAAGTCCCGTCGCCGTCCATGATGAGCACGAGGATCTCGTCCCTTTGTCACCATGCTCCATCAAGGTCTCTCAATTCAGTCTTAATGCAGTCTATTTCCAAAGTAAGGTGCTTCACCACACTTATGAGCTGGTCTGTGGCGCTGGTCACACTTTTTCCGCCATGAGACAGAGGTGAAGTCATTGTATCCAACAGCAGCAGGGAATGGGTCTGAATAAGGCGACGCCAACGTACCCGCTCTCATGGCCATCCACTTGCGTTCATGTTTGGCTATAAGTAAAGCCTCCTCCATATCCATCACCCCATTTGTTGCATTCCACCTGCAGCGCTGGGTCCAATCCAGACAGAAAACGCCTAAACTTCTCTCCATTTAAGGCAGCACGGTCATAGACCATTATGAATGCATTTTAAGACCTATTTCACGTCCATACTGGCAAAAAAAGTATGAAGAATACAAAGAAAAAGTCCCAGAATTACTTGAAGCCCCCACACCACATTGCGACACACTAGTTGGGTGTGCTCCGATAAATTCTGACCGGGCTGCACAAGTTTGCATTAATAGTGGGGATTTCATGTTCATGGTTTTGTAGTATTGTTACAGCGTGATTAATACATTTTCCCAAAAACGCGAGACTGAATATTAACTTCATAATCCAATCAATATTTAAGACCTGTCAAAATCGTATTTAAGACATTTTAAGGCCTAAATTTCTTTGTAAGACTTTTTAAAGGACCCACAGAATCCCTGCTTGCATTATTGAGTATAATACACCAACATACACTACCAGTCACACATTATTTTTACAATTTTCTACATAATGAGACATAACACATATGTAATTATGTAATAATATGAAAAATAGTGTTAAACAAATCAAAATATATCTTCGATTATTTAAAGTAGCCACCATTTGCCTTAATGTCTGCTTTGCACAGTCTTGGCATTTTCTCAACCAGCATCATGAGCAGGGTCGGCGTCACGAGGGGGCAGCAGGGGGTGGGGGCCCGCTCACTTCAGTCTCGGTACCCCCTCACTTCTCAACTATAAATTAATAAATAAAAACAAATGTTTTAAGTAATTGTATTTACTTATGCCATGCACATTAATCAACAAATTAAGACTCAATGTCGAATAAAGCAAAACAATAAAAATGCATGTAAATGCAGGCTATGCTTAATGTAACAACTCCATTAGCCAATTACATGCAAGCTAGCATAACTTAGCTGAGTTAAAGTGAGAAAGTACACGGTAACTACTAATACTAGACAGAATACTATGTCTAGTATTTGATTTAGTGCACCCACCTATAATTTACGGATAAAAGTAAACAAGAATATGGGTGCTTATGTAGTTGAGGAAACAATTGGAGCCAACATCACTAACAAAACTGAGCTACATAAGCTGTATTTCAGTGCCTTGGATCCTGTTCTTGGCAAAATGGAAGCGCTCTTCAATGAACATAATTCAAAGTTGGCTGCTGCACTTGCTACTCTTCATGTTCTTGGATGTTGCGGCCATAAAGCCCATCATGGATTTAATTAATTCTGCCATAGTGTAAACGGAGTGCATCGTTAGAAAGCAATACATCTCCAAAATTAAGAGACATCAACAGAAAATTACAGAGAGACAACTTCTCACTGAACAACACAATGAGCTTGAAGCAATGCCCACTGTTTTATTCGCACTCAGGGTTCTTAGCGCAGACGCAGGCGTTGTGTGGTAGTTTCCGGGCTTTATACGAAGGTGAGGTACGCACAGAGTCAACCAAAATCACACAAGCCATCACTGTACAGTTATGTTATGTTGGCCTCTTTCGTACATAATTAAACTAATGACTACTGTCCTTAATCTTTTTAATCACTAAACAAAATATATGCACGTGTATCATGGTGGTTTATTAGAGGTGCCATATTTGCGCACTTGGTGACTGTGCAAGGACATCAGTTTTGACAGTTTCCTCCTGGGAGGAACTTTTCTGCCGGTCTGGATTTTCACTGTCTATTACGAAATCTGTGTCCCTGAAGTTTAATTGACTTGGTGTTATACTGTAATGATTACGTGTTCCCTTAATTATTTTAAGCAGTGTAAGTTCTAGCGTCTGCTAGACTGTACTTGGTCGCAATACAAAAAACAAATATTCAACTGAAATCAATATTACAAAAATAAGTTAATAGAAAATGTCTAATTTGTCCTCTCTCCAAAATGCACCTGATGCGGTTTTCTGTGGAAATGCCCCCTTCGTCAACAAGCGACCATTTTTGGTTTTTCAAAGGCTGTAATAGGCCCACAGATCTGCAAACCACATAGGCTGTGTCAGACAAAAGGATCTGCTGACAGCCTTATCACCTTTGTGTAGCAAATGGCGAGTATCAAGGTAGGTAAAATCCCTCTGCTCAAAAACTGCCTCCAATTGGCTCGTCGATATAGAGACTTCTGGTTGGTCTAAAAACACAGAGGTGGGCTCTACTTGTAGCTACAAGGCTTCACACTGCAATTTACAGTTCCTACGTGAAACGAGAGCAATGTTATTAAACAAATGTATGAGCACTGGTTATACAGTAAGTCACCGGCGACATGGTTAACCTCAGCAAGCTGATATACAGGTGCTGGTCATATAAATAGAATATCATTAAAAAGTTATTATTTCAGTAATTCCATTCAAAAAGTGAAACTTGTATACATTCATTTCACACAGACTGATATATTTCAAGTGTTTATTCCTTTTAATTTTGATTTTAACTGACAACTAATGAAAACCCCAAATTCAGTATCTCAGAAAATTTGAATATTGTGAAAAGGTTCAATATTGAACCTTACCCATTCAAAAATGTGGGGGAGATTCACAAAGAGTGGACTGCAGCTGGAGTCAGTGCTTCAAGAACCACCACGCAC
>JAOEHI010004458.1:0-10023 GCA_025447815.1 Percopsis transmontana | reverse complement strand
CATGTAATTGTAAGTCGCTTTGGATAAAAGCGTCTGCTAAATGATCAAATTGTAAATTGTAAATTGTAAATTGTAAACTGTCATACTGATGTGCTGTTATACTGTCAGGTGTAAGGCAAGACATGCATCAGATTGTCTGATCACATCACACACACTAATCCACAAAGCGGTGGCATTTACTGCGGCTCATTTAGTCACTTACACTTACATCATCCGTTGCAGTATTGTCCCCTGCACACCTGTTGTGGCATGAGCTCATCAGAGGGCATTTATAAAGCCGATCTAAATTTGTCCCTGCTTTGATTGCCGTCCCTGCACCGGGTCTGTTTTGCAAGCGCCGAAAACTCCCAAGAGAAGGCGCTATCGAGATTACAGGCTGCTCAGGGGTCACGGGCCCACCAGGGACAAAAGACCTTCTTCTTCTGTTGAGCGATGTCATGTCATTCCCTGACTCGCACATTCTCACATGACAGTAGTGTGGTTGGCACACTTAAAGGAATATTTCACCCAAACACGATAAGTGCATGAAAAAAGGGGTTGTAATCCCTAATGGAGATACAATGGAGTTGATAGGGGATCAACACCTAAAAAAAGAATTGTTGCCCTAAGCTTTTTCTTCTACAGTTTTTCGGGTGTTTATTTCTTTAACTTTCCACACTAACGTTCACATTTTGTCCGACCATCCACACTACAGAGGGGTCATATCTACTGGCGCAAAACAATGTATTTAGCATCAAAGTGGGAACAGCACGATGCACGACCGCATGCCGAACTGTGTACGATGCCGCTCACCTTCGCCTGAACCTTCGGGAGATCCTGCCTGCGCTCCGAGACGGCCACGCGGCAGCCCGTGGCCCCGGCTTGACCCTCGCAGGCTCCCGTACCCGCGCTTGCTCCCATGCCCGCCTGCACGGGCGGCACGGCCACCAGACTGTCCCTGCAGGGGGGCTGTGAGCAGGCGGGCGATGTGTCTGGAGACAGCAGCACTCCCGTGCACAGTGACAGCAGAGGGAGCAGTCCCAGAGCACTGGGGGGCATCGTGAAGTCAAAGATACCAGACTTAAGACAGACAGAGGCCAAAAGCACCGTCACCCTCGTGTGGTGCCCGCTCGATGTTGCTTCCACTCGGGTGGCGGTCGACTTTGACCTCCGGGAGAAGAAGCCTGGCTTCACTGCTTGATAGTCCTTCAGTCCCGTCTCTTTGTCGATCGGTGTCCCAGGAGTTAATTGTCTACGTTACTCTACCATAGCTGCACCTCTATCACTCTGTCACTCGTCTTCAATGGATGGTCTTTCCTCTGTGTTTTGATCTATCTATCGGTGCCGCAATGTTTTCTGTGTCTGTGTCCTGCTCTTTGTTTCATCTTCTCTGCCTCTTTCCTTACTTACATCTGCCTCCCTGTTGCCCCTCGTTCTCTGACTCTCCCTCTCTCTGTTAGTGAGGCTGCTTTGGCTCAGATTCCTAGATAACTGCAGCACTCTTTGCTGTCTGACACGCACAAATGCACCCACCCCCGATACTCTCACACACACACGCACGCACGCACACGCGCACACACACTCTCATGCATGCGCGCGCGCACACACAGAAAAGCATATTCATTCCATATGCTTCAAATGCTTCAGGTATGTGTCTGCATGCGTGTCGCCTGAAACTCGCGTCCCAGGTTCTCACTCTTTTGTTTTCTAGTGTTTTAGTAGTGTGTGTGTGTTTACAAAGCAAGTTCCACAGAGGTCATAAAGAGCACCCGGTCAATGGGTGTGGGAGGCAGGAATTCCTCAATAAACACCAGAGCCATCCTGGTCAACAAAACACACTGAGACTAACAAGGAACGCAAACAATCGCGAGCACGTGCACACGTATGCCCGCACAAAATGCACGCACGCACGCGTACAAATACGCACACACACACACACACACCAAGTGCTCGCAACTTCAGGTAATCTTAAACGCTAGAAGTTCTGTAAAATAGGTATTATAATCATCAATCCCCAGCTAGAGAATTTGTTTCTGTTTCCATGTTACAGTAGCCTAAGTTCAACTACTAAAAAAACACATTGACATTAATCTCTTAAATTATATGATATTTACAGTTGTCATAATATAGAGCAATCTCTCTAAATATATATTTATATAAAATACAATTTAATAATTTATGTCATGCAGGAGAACTGTGCTTGGATAACATGTTTTCATTTTATATAATAAAAGTATTTTAATAAAGAACAATTCTGCTAGTAGTAAACCTTTTGCTGTACTGCAATGGTTCCAGAAGAGTTATAGAAATCTCCTAAAAGTACATGAACGTATACTGTATATCAGTATCCATCTTAAGGAATTGAGTTTCTCTATGAATGTTTACTGATATTCTTTGAGTGATGTGAATATGTTTCTCGGGAGAATTCGAGGCTATCATAACATCTATTCCTCATTGTAGATTGCTTCTATTATTTTGTTATTCCCTGTTCCCGGGAGCGCATTTTTGTTAAATACAGGCTACACCGCCCTCTAGTGGTGATTTGTCTTCCATATCGCCGAATGATTCCATTTATTTAGCAGCCCAATCCCGAGTGGTGGTTTCATAGATTTTCTCATGTATTTAATTTTTTTTGGTAGATGCTGTATTCACTTAAATAATGGATATTTAAAACTGGGGACCCAAAGACTACTGTTTTTATTATTATATCATAATTGTATCATATAAATATAAAACGTACACAAAGTTGGCTATGACTAACATTTCCCTTACAGCTTGTCTGACTCTGCATTGAGAACAAGTGTGTATACAAGTTTCTACAAGTTTGTGTAGAATTTGAGAATCAACATTATTGGAAACACTCTTCGGGTATTACAGAGGTTGTCCAGTGTTGTTACAGTATGATGTCGTCTTCTCGATATTTAAATGTTCCAAGAGATCTTAGGGTCAGCATAGAGACCATCAAACACAAGGCCATATGTACCATATAGCCTACGGTTGTTTCTGGTGTCCACTTGTGTAGCTACAGGTAAATTTAGGACCAGGAGGAAACCGTGAGTCATCAATTCATTGAACTATTGAGCCACTGCTATTTGTCACACACTAAAACGCATCCATCCCATGATGGGCCCACACACACTGCGGTCCGGGCATGGGTCCGAACCGCAGTGTGTGTAGGCCCATCATGGGGTTGATGTGGACCAAAAGACTTATAAATATCGGCACTTGAGCGTTCAGCGCTGTTCCGTCTTCTCTTTACTATGTCAATCAATTGACCTATCAAGTCATTGATGACTCATCAATTTGTTATCCTTGCCTGATCGATGTATGAGTGCCTGGCTGAGGCTAATACGCACGAACTTATTTCAAACGACGATTTCTGTAAAGACGAGACGTCATAATATATTTGGAGTTTGTGAGTAGGCGGGGAAAACGTGTAGTTGCGTCTGACGCAGCGACGCAAGCGATGTTTCGGAGAAGGAAGTGAAAGGGGAAGAGAGACCTGGGTGAGAATAGCAAATAGCAAGCTTGCTGGTAAAGGGCCAGCTTATGAGGAGAACTGCAACGTTTTCAAACCAATTGTAAATAGCGTTTTCGTGTACATGGTGTGCTTTATTTAAGATATCCGGGAAAAGCTTGACAGATTTTCTAGTTCGAGGGCAAGTCAGTTTACGCTTGCTAACGAGTTGAATCTCTGCGAACTAGCTAGGTGGCTAACGTGACGCCTAGTCGCTAGCCTTCTCAACAATAATAGCCAGTTAGCAGTGAAAGCGACCCACGTCAACAGAGGCGTCGTTCTCGTGTGCCACAAATTGAAAGTAAGTTTTAAAGACGCCAATTAGTAATTCTTTCGAATGCCATAATGTATACTCTGTATTTGTTTAACGCAATGCTGACAGTTTCATATGAACGCAAAGGCTGCCGCCGGCGATGGTGCAATGTATTTCGAAAAGCTGGTTGGCAAAAAAACAAGGACGGCCTGTAGCTTTGAGCTCGGCCGATTTTAACAAGAAAATACTTAAACCGCTTATCAATCGACCACAGACCCTCCCAATAATACAGTCCGGTTCCCCTTGTTATTTTTCACGCTCATTTAAAGCTGTCATATTTTGGTAAATGTTTAACACGAATTAAAACCTATAATATGCATAGACGTTGGTTTGCATATGTCTTGTATATGTGCAGTTTGTTCTATAATATATTTCCTTTGCTTGCAGTGTATGCAATGAAAATATTGTACAGCATTGATTGTGCGTGTTTGGTTTCGATTACCTAATCACAGCGGGGTTTAGTTTCAATTCTGACCTAGTCTTTACTTGTTTGTGATCTTTCTGGAGTCCGTTGCACGGTGACTTGGCAGCTTAAGCTACTTGTGCAACAGGTTATGTTGCTTTGAAATATCATGATCAGAAATAAGTAATGATATCGCTGTATATTCCCCTTTGTGTCTTAATAGCTGGTATTAATTTCCTCATTTAGCTTCTTTAATTTATGGTAATCCAACAACATTCAGATAATTTTTGATATCTTTGTTTACATTGTCATGTTCCTAGGTACATAAACAACCCTGGGGTTGCCGTGCCATAACATATTGAGGAACAGTTTATTGTTCAATTTGACCATATATTGGTTGTGAAAAGCTGCCCTACCTTGAGACTTGCCTACCCTCTTGGGAATTTTGAGTGCCTTCCAGGTTGAGATTCACTCAAATCCCACTGGTTGTACAGAAAATTCCCGAAGGGCATACTGGAGTCTTCTAAAAGAAAACTTGCCGGCAAATGAACAGTTGTTTCTCTAAGATTAGCAGTATAGAGATCTACTTTTTTTTTCAGGCAGAAAGGCAGTTTAAATGCTAGTGGCATGTTATTGTGTACCATCATATTTTCATATTATTGGCCTTGTGGTAATTCATACCACTGTTTACTTAAAATGGACCAACAAAAGCTCATGTTGTGCTGCTAACCAGAACACGATGCGTGGCTTTGGTTTGCGTTGAGCAACACTGACTGACTTAGCCTATATTTGCTTCAGAGATTGTTTGTGTCTACTAGGGTGTCCAAGCAACATTCCAGATCAGATGAGACATGGGATTCATTGCTGCCTCTGCCAGTATCACATTAGTATATTTAAAACATGATGGGACTAAAAAGAAAGCAATACCACACATTACAATAATACCCATAATGTAGTTGTTACCTTGTGAACACATTTCTCGGTCTGTTAATGATGTAAAATTGTAATTGGGGATTAGAAATTATATAGTCTTCCGGTATAATATTAATTTACAAATGTATTAGTTGATACTTATAAAGTTAAGAAGTTTAATCTGGTGGTTAGCTGTTGCCTCACAGCAAGAAGATTCTGGGTTGGACCCAACTAGGGCCTTTTTGTGTGGATATGTATATATTCCTGTTTTCGCATAGTTTCTTCTGGGTGATCTTTTACTCCCCCACACCAAAATACATGCATGTTAGGTTCATATTCTCCTTCAATAGCCTTATTCAAAGCCAACCACAAGGCTAATTTAGGACTAAGACGTAAATCAAAACATGTTACAGGGCTCAACACTAACTTTTAATAGTGGTTGCCAGGCTGGCAAGCAGGCACCGGCTTTTGGTTGCCGACACGGCCAACTGTTTCTGTCGAGCCCTCTGTTACGAGGTCCGAGCCAGCAGCGTTCATGAATCTATACGTGTCCTCCGACCGCTGCTTAGATCAGGGCTAAAGGTCTTGCTTTAGGTGTTTCTACAGTCGTGAGCGCGTGCCTACGTCAATACTGCATTGAGAACTGTTGTTCTCCGTGCCACTCTCTGCTTCGCTGCACGAGGGCTACTGAAGTGTCCCACCTGAAAGTAGGGACGTGCCCTTTGTATGGAGTGGGAATTTGAGTACACTTTTGCAGCTCTTTGTGTGTACGTTACGTAACTGCCCAACTTGGTGGTAGGTTTGTTTTTTTTGGGGCGGGGAGTTAATTAATCTTTTTCAAATTATGACAAAAGATGGGTTTCCACGTCTTGATTCTGAAATGGTCACTTAATTTTCTCTTATGTTCTTTGCCTAGACGAGCATGGCCATACACTCGGTTTGTGTTAATGTGTTGCCATGGCTACACACTGTCTTTCTATGAATAAACCACAACCGATTCTATATGCCCTGTTTTATGATGGCTGAAGCCTGATGTTTACGTAGCATTTATTTCTATTTCTATTGCTATTCTGTTTGTGTATATTTTATACATTTGAGATGCTTTAGTGTTTCCATACTCTCTGTGGGCAAGTTGTTCTTTAACTTGTAGTCCAATAAATCTAGGACTACAATTCCCTTAATGTTTAGCTATACAAGCTCAACCGATTGACACGGCTGTCCTGCATTAAGGCTCATCAAGTGCTGTGTTTGAACCTTTTGCACTGCTGCGTTCATTTGCTACCTAGTCATGCCTTGAAGAAGGTCTCTGGCTGAAAGCTCTCAGATTTGAATGTTCGGTATGCGGATGCATCTTTACATTGTTTTGATTATATAAAGCTCCAGCACCTCAGCCAAGCCAGTTTTTTTCCTCTATTATTAAAGACACATTTTTAAAGTTACTGAATAAGGTGTATACCATAACATAATGTGTACAACATGTAAATCACACCGGCTTACACTTGCAAAAATGGCAAACAAAATAAATAACTTTCCCTGAACGTAGTTTGTAAATAGATATTGTAGATTTGTATGAATATTAAATTAGATTCCACAAGCCAAGTAAAGCAGTCTATATCTTCCAGTTTGTTCCTTTTTTTTATCGGTGAGAATAGTTGAGGCATTTAAGTAGACACTTTTATCCAAAGCGACATAAAGTACAAATAACCAGGGACAGGGGTTGCAAATTAGTCATGGCTAGAAACCTGTATGCATGGCATCTACTTTATATTCTTTATAAAGAAATGTTCAATGCATTTGTCCCTGTCAAATAAACATTAAATAAATTAGAAAACTAAGATTATTAAGGAGCAAGTAGGGGTTAGAGGAGTATAGGTCTTGACTGGGATCACTCCCTAGACTTTTTTATCTGGAGTCATTCTGTGCAATAGACTATACACCTGAAGTGGGCTAGCCAACTGGTTATACAATACTCCAAAATGTTTAACTTGACAAATAACAGATAAGACACGGACTGCATATATAAAATAGATAACGAATCCTGTTATCATATCGTATGTTTTTTTTTTTTTTGTTTTTGAGAATGTTTTTTTCTTTTTCTTGCATCCCTTTCAGAAGTCACCACAAAATAAATCTAGTTGTTATATCTCCGTGCCAGCGACAGCCGTGGCCGGAGGCATTATGTTTTCAGTTTGTCCATCTGTCCGTCTGGCTGTTGTACGTATGTCCCATTCTTGTGAACACGATATCTCAAGAATGCCTTGCGGGAATTTTTTTTTTTTAAATTGGTACATTCACTCACTTAGACTCAGAGGTAAACTGATTCGATTTTGGCGGGTCAAGGGGAGTAATTCTAGTTCTTTCTCTGATGATACTGCATAGCCACAGTGCATCATTGCCTACCGTATTTGCTGAGCTGTTTATTCAGGACTGTACTGTAGTAGAAGTACTGTAATTTGTTGTCTGTTTCCCGACAGTTGACCATGTTCATTTGACATATTATTACATTGCTTGACATGGTTTTTCCAGTTTTTGTGTGAGTGTGAGTAGTAGTACTCTTTAGGTAATGGCTAGTCTTATGAACAGAAATGTCTTTCTGCTGGCCTTACATGCATCCTGTGCATGTGTAAGGAAGAGTGATAGAATGATGTGTTCCTCGTGATTCACCCGACAACACATGACACAATGGAATGAATGGAGTTCAAACCTGATTGGTCCAATGGCATAGAGCTCAATACCTACATTTCTAGGCTAATGTTTGTGATGGACTTGTCTACATATAAAAACACCGACTCATGCATGGAATACATTGTCCAACAATTGGGTTGCAATTTATAATGAATTAGGTATGAGGGCACTGGATTGCTTATTATTTTGCATGCCTAACATTCTTGTTGTTTTTGTTTTATTTGTCTTTCTGCAGCTTTGACAAAATGACATCCAGGAAGAAAGTTCTCCTGAAGGTCATCATTCTGGGGGATTCAGGGTGAGTCAGAATGGTCCGTACTGTGCAGCATCAACCGGGTTGGATTTGGATAAAAACAAGCCTACTTAGTAATTATGACAGTATTCAAAATGAGCTTGCTCTTTTTTTTTTTACTGCGGTGTTTTAATTTAATTTGACCCATTTGGTTCAGTTTTACTCTTGTGTGGCATTTTACTTCATTGGGGAAATCAGGGACGTAGCTCAATTTCTACCTTCTGTCAGTTTGATATAGTAGATAGCACACATTTAACAGGCTAATAATAATGGCTGTTGGTCTCTCTTTGAACATTGAAGATATAAGATTTAAGATATAACTGAGCAGAGGAATCTTAAAAACCATGGGCATTACCTTTTTTTTTTTTTTTTTTCTTTCTGCTGTTTTACCAACTTGTGTATTACCCTTCTGCCTCTTTTGACAGCGTTGGAAAGACCTCCCTGATGAACCAGTATGTGAATAAGAAGTTTAGTAACCAGTATAAAGCTACAATAGGAGCAGATTTCCTGACAAAGGAAGTGATGGTGGATGATCGGCTCGTTACAATGCAGGTGCGCCACAATGAAAAAAACAAACGGAAAAGCTATAAATTCCTAAAGAAAGTTTTGTGCTAGGCTGCTAGCGCACAAAAATGATTATATAGCAATAGCCTAGCATATATCATCATCATTATTGTTTTTATTATTATTAAGGACACTGCAGGAGACTAAAGTGGAATAAAGTGGAATTCTTATTTGCGTAATAGTTTCTAGTTGGAACTATGTAGATCCTTACATCAATAATGACTCACCCAAATGTCAGTGTTTAATGTTTCCCTTAAATCCATTGATCGCACATCAACAAATGATATAAAAGCACTTCACTTGACATATTGGCAAGTGAACCACGTCTGGACCTTTCCTGGACCACGTCTGTCTCAATCTTTGGCTTCTTAGATCTGGGACACAGCTGGCCAGGAGAGATTTCAGTCCTTGGGTGTGGCGTTCTACCGTGGCGCTGACTGCTGCGTGCTGGTGTTTGATGTGACTGCACCAAACACCTTCAAGACTCTGGACAGCTGGAGGGATGAGTTCCTCATCCAGGCCAGCCCGCGAGACCCCGAGAACTTCCCCTTTGTGGTGCTAGGCAACAAGATTGACCTGGAGAACAGACAAGTCAGTATATATTCTGGCTTGTGTCTGCTTATAGATTTGCAAAACAACTTGTAGTGACATTTGTATGGAGAAAAAGAAGCTTGAGGGATTCAAACGTAATCTTTTTTTGCTGCTACCATTGATCTCCTTGAACTCTGTCCGTGCATACAGGTAGCCACCAAAAGGGCCCAGGCATGGTGTCAGAGTAAGAATAATATTCCCTACTTTGAGACCAGTGCCAAAGAAGCCATCAATGTAGAACAGGCATTCCAGACGATTGCGCGCAACGCCCTTAAACAGGTGGGTAAAATACAACTTTAAAGGGCAAGTACAGTGGTGCTTTGTTGTTGGTTGAAATATCCACTTCAGTACTGAAATACAATACTGAAATAATAATGTGGATGTGTATGTATTGAATTTTGAACTAGTCTTGTGAACAAGGGTCTTGGAATCCACACAAGAAAACAAGAATTGTCATTTTACCCTGAGAGATTGTGCATTCAAAATGTAATGCATGCAAAAATATTAGTTATCAGACCCTTAATTAGATTTTTGGGTTTGTTTTTCTTCCCGGCGCACCTCAGGAGACGGAGGTGGAGTTGTATAATGAATTCCCGGAGCCCATAAAACTGGACAGGAACGACAGAGCTAAGCAGTCAGCTGACGGCTGCAGTTGCTAAGGGATGACTTGGACCATCTTCTCTTTGGCTTTCTGGAGGGGGGGGGGGGGGGGGGGGGGGGGGGGGGGGGGGGGGGGGGGGGGGGGGGGGGGGGGGGGGGGGGGGGGG
>JAOEHI010004457.1:0-10024 GCA_025447815.1 Percopsis transmontana | reverse complement strand
GAACGAAATTGAACTGAGAGAGCGTTCAGTTCACAGACACCAGAATGAACGAGTTCACATTAACGTTCATCAGGCAGTAACACAGTATGTTCAGTTCACGTTCACCCAAAATATGAACGCGTTCATGAACTATCGTTCAATGAACGCTTTCAGGCACATCACTGTTGATGCCATTGACTGGCCCTCACGTTCCTGAGACCTGAACCCAATTGAGAAATTCTGGGAAGTTATGCATTGGTGCATCCGACGCCTCCAAGTAGAGCCACAGACTGTCCAGGAGCTCACTGATGCCCTGATCCAGGTCTGGGACGAGATGCCCCAGGACACCATCCGCTGTCTTATCAGGAGCTTGCCCAGACGTTGTCGCGAGTGCATACAGGCACATGGGGGCCATACACACTACTGAGTCGCTGTGATGAAATTCATTCAAGTTGGAACAGACTGATTTCAATTGAGTTTGAAACCTCATCGGTTGGTGATTTTGGTTTCCACTGACACGTCACTTTGTTCTCAACTATTTAAATAATGTACAGTAAATATATTGATCGTTAGTGTATTTCATTCATCTGAACTTGATGTGTGATTTCAGCATTTTCTGGTTTGTAAAGGGACTGCATTTATATAGCGCTTTCTGGAACCCACAGGTCACCCAAAGAGCTGTATCATTGCATCACTTTCACACACCGATGGTGGTGTCTGCCATGCAAGGCGCCATCCAACACATCGAGAGATATTAGGGTTAGGTGTCTGGCTCAGGGACAGCTTTTCATGTGTCTATTTGCATCCTGACTTGCATACACCTGTAATTGTGCCCAGCTGCCTGTGTTTTACAATTTGGATGAGTGAATAACATCTGTGTAAAAAAATCTTACTTGCAACTGTTATGCTCTAGATTAAACTACATTTGTTTCCATTTTATTGATGCATGTATGTTCTGCGACTACTCAGGATTACATTTAATCATTTTATTCAAAAGGCATTTACTCTAATCCAAAACAGAGCAATTTAGAAGTCAGGATATTTCTGGACTTACACAGGTGGAGGCGGTCCTGAGATAAAGCGCAACAGCATCTTTGTCCTGGATGGCCTCTTTGGCGACACAAATCACCTCAGACTGGGGGACAGGCTGCAGGGATAAACCATTTGGTTAGCCTGTGACTACTGTTCTGCATGTTGAAATACACTACTTTGCACATAACCTAAACTATGCACGTAACGTTATATCACACATATATATAAAAATACTTCATTTGACTGAGATAGATAGATTTGATAATATTATTATATACATTCTACTATAATTTCTAAAATTTCATTAATAATTGCACAAACCCCATTCAGGATTTAAGATATTTGCTACAGAATTAGATAAAATCCACTAATTCAAACATAATATAATGTGGTGGATTCATAGGCATTTAGTATGGAGAACTTCAAAGAAGGTCTCCTGGTATAATTTCATATCTCTATACATGCAGAAAATCCATTTCAGACAGGGAATTTTAGAATGGACGACCTAAAAGGCCATATCTTACACCCAGTGCAAAACGGCATCAAGCAAGTGTCTGTGCTAGTTTCAGACCGACGCAGTTGTCATTTTCCCATCCAGCACTCACGTTGTTTAAATAGCAAATGCACTTGCGCCCATGTGAGTGGCAAATGCGCCATTATAATCCACCAAGGGGCAAGCGCTCCTGGCTTTTAAAGGGAATGGGATATGACAGTGTTTGGTTTATTAAACTAGCAAAAGTGGATTTGGACACTTCCTAAATGCACTTGCACTTTAGACCATGTGGTTAGATTGTTAAAATAGGGCCCATAGTATGGAAAATCTGGTAGACCTATCACTATACAATTTCAGTTTTAAACCCTCATGTTATTTTCATATGCAGTGTGTACATGCATTAAATCTGAATTACACTCCATCCATACCACCTGTCTGTCTGTATGCACATCTGAGGCACATAGTTAGACCAAAGAAACTCTGACATATGAATACACCCATGGAGTGTGCAGGTTTTTAGAGTTTACAGGGATCCATTTTGTATACCCCTTTAAGACAGCTCAGTGTTTCATCTCATCTATGGTATGATGTTTGGTATGAAGTCATCCCCCCTGGCTGGTAGAGGGTGTGTGTGTGTGTACCTTAGACACTCTGGTGGCTTCTGGTGTTGTCTGCTCAGGGTCTGGATACAAACTGGGGTCAACCTGTATCTGACCTTGTGAGGAACAGAACAGAATTACATTTTAGTAGATAGTTTAGTCATTTTTGTGTCAGTGTCACAATTATCGACAGGGACACTGTAAATGTGTTGCTTGTAACACATTAAACACTATGTACGTGCATCATTGTGATTGTTAGGGACAGGAATGGAATGCCATCTTGCATTACCTGATTGGGTACATTTTCCATCGAGTGCAGTTTTTTGCTTAATTTTCCTGCTGAACCTTTAACCTGTTCAATATAAAATGACATGCAAGTCAATGTTTCTCACCATATTCTCCATCTCCTCGGGTTTCATCTGCTTTTAAAGGATGCATGGATGCTGCGGTGACTTCCTGGGCCATTACACCAGCTGCAAATCCAAAATGATTTTATTTTACAGTGTGGAAAGCGCTGTCCACACAAATGGTTCACTTGTGCTTTGCACAGTTTTATTCAACATATTTCTCCACAGTCGGCAATAATGTAAAACACACAGGGCTTTACCACTGCCTGTAAATGTAGTAAGTTCACAGGCTTTTAGCGGGTCCTGCTTTCTCACACCACTGGTTTACTGCCCCCCCATGTGTCCGTTCTGTACTCCTATTCTATGGGACACAGGTGATTAATCAATTGCCCACACCTGTTCCCAATCCCCATGTCCCATGTTACATTGAATACATTTAATGGAATTTGACTTCCATTCCAAACAGGTGCAACATCATCTCTCCAATGTTAAAGACATTTGATGGGCTATTCCGTGACACCACCTAAATGGCTGTTGATCAAGCACATATGGAAGGGATTGGTATCTTGCATCTATAAACTTGAGACTTTGGAGATTTATAAATAGATCATTTATTGGTTTTCAGAATAAGGTATTTTTGTAATAATTGTGTACTGTCAGTCTCAGTTTAGATATATACTAGCATTACGTTGCTTACACAGTTTGAGCATCTTTAGACTTTTAGGGATCAAATGATCAAACTGTGGCTCTTAAGGTTTACGTCTGGACTTCCCAAATGTAGCGCCATTTGCTGTTTTCCACAAGGGGTGTTGTCGTCACTCACTGCCTGACCTTACATCAATAAGACCTCGAAAGAGTGGAGCTGGATATAATAAATAACTTAATGGTGGGATAATTCCGCAGCACAGCCTAAGCAAATAAACTGATTCCAATTCTGAGTCCTGGTCTAGCCAGCCAAAAGCTGTGACCTCTTGTGTACTCCCACTGTGACTGGTGCTAGGAGCTCCAGAGGGAAATTTGAGCGAATGGCAGACATAAAATGAGCTATGCAACAGAACCCAGCCAAGTAGTACTGAAAAAAATAGCTTTTTCTTAGGGTGCTGAAAGGGTGGGGTTCACTTCAGCTGGGGGGCTGAAACATCTCAACTTTAAAAATACATTCCTGTGTTGCTTTGATGCCAGATAGAAATCCCTCTCTGGCCTGTGGAATAACAAGAGGTCATGGATCTTAATAAAGTAGATGTTCTCAGATTTTCTCAGTCCTGTAGTTGGTCATGTCAGAAAGTTACGGCCATAGTACTCTCTCTCAAATGAGCAGATTAGGTTGAACAAGCCATATACTATACTATAATCTTCTAAGATACAGCAAAAATATAATAGTGTGGATGGCACAAGTTTCCGTATAGCATGTTAAAGGTTTTTTACCGCAAATTTAAGCTCACCGTTTCTGTTTGAAGCACAACTGTCTACAAAAGTATTGGCTGTAGGGGGAGAAGTAGAGCTATTCAACACGAGATGTGGGAGGGGCATGAAGTTTCTAAGTTTCAAACCAAAACAACAACGTTCTTTTTCCCCCACAAGGGGAATTCCAGGAAAAACACTGTATATTGTATCTCCTATATTGTATAAACAACCACCACTCCCCCACACTGTAGTTACTGAGCTAATGAGCCTGGCTTCTATTCTTTGGTCAGGTTAAGTGAGGAAATCTCATCCAGAAGCCAGTATTCTCTTCTCTCAGAATCACTCTAGTTTTTTTTCTTTGCCTTGATCTCTCTCTTCTCACACAATTAGGCTACCTCACTATCCAAACATTTCCATACCTCCATAACAGTGCACCTTATTATGACTCACGTTCCCTCTAATGTCCTTCATATCGGCTGACAGATTCACTTTTTTGTTATTTAAAAGCTAAAGGTATTCCGCATTTCATTTTTGTTACGTAAAATACTTTTCAATTCGACTGCCTTTTTAATGCTTATGACAATATAGGGCAGACTATTGCAAACTTATGTTATTATTTAAAAAAAATGCTTACATTCAGCAGTAGCTCCACATAGCCTATTTATTGTGGAGTAAAGTAAGAAGACATGTTTTTATTGATTTCTGAGATGGAATTGAGGTATTAATAATAGTATAAAATAGTACTTATTTTATCTTGGATTATTGTCTTGGATTATTGTCTATTTTATTTAAAATGTAATCCCACATTTCAAGTATATGTAATGTACAGTATCATATTGTAAATCCTACAAATATTAGACCTCTTTTACATTACAGGTTCATTGTGGTCCTCAGATTCACACAGTAGTGGCATTGTGCCACACTTCCATACTAAAATGACAAAACAGCTGGTGACAAATGTGCAAAAATTTGCATCCTGGCAGGTGGGTCAAAAGTCTTGAGGGAGGTCTTATAGTGTGTTAAAGGTTAGCAACTGTGCATTGCAGCTGTCTTTTATGTTATGTTATGTTAAAGTTATTGTGTGACAAGTTAACCAGTAACTGAATGAAATGTGTATATAGTAGGAATATCGCCTACTTCAAAACATATCAGGTAATACACTCAATTATCTCTAGGCCATTTTGCAATTTTGATTTTGTGTCTGATTTATAGTGGGATTTGAGATTAGTTTCTCCCTATAGGCAACTTTACCACGGAACCTCAAAGATTCTACAATGTTTTTTCGTGGTAACAGGTCAATGGGGGGCAGGATAGTCTAGTGGTCTAGGCGTTGGACTCTCAGCCACAAGGTCATGGGTTCAATTCCCAGAGGTGGCCTACCTGTAAGCATCCTTAAGCAAGTTGCCTAACCCCTACCTGCTCCATGGAATTGTAAGTCACTTTGGATGAAAGCATCTGCTAAATGATCAAATTGTAATATTTATGCTACAGGATGAGGTCCAAAATGGGTGAGATTGAGCAATAAATAAATCAACAGTCTACATAGCCTTGCACAATGGCAACCACGCCTTCCTGAAAAATGCACTCAAAATAAATGCACTTTTTGCTAATTAAAACCTGCTATATTTAGGAGACACATACTGTACATTATTATAAAAAAATAAGCAGTGAAAGACAACAAATAAAGAGATACTGTACATGCTGTATTGTTTAGTTCATCCAATAATCAGAGCCAAGAACATATTTTCCCACAACACTGAACATCAAGAGATAAAAATTAATATTGAGAGGGAAACAAGCACAGTCTTTCTCATTTAAACAATGTAGAACCCAGCATTTAGCTCTTGAGTTACACAAAGTCCTTTTGTTTTATTGACATATAGTGTTTTTTTTTACATCAGCACATAGAGCAGACAGTCCCAACTAGAACTGTACAGTGATGAGGTCAGTGTGGATTCCCAGATGTTGGTTAGAATAATGGTTTCCCTGACAAAATTGAGAGAACTTAAAGTTAAATAAATGAGGGGAATGTGGGGTAAATTCCCTGTTCAGACTTTAAAAGCTAACATGAAATTTTGTAAGAAAAAAGGATTGGACAATACAAAAAGACATGTTGAATTGTAGTTTTGCTTTGGTAGCCCTCCTTCAAACCTCGTAGGTTTGCGAAAAGGAAGAAATTAGATTTTTCTTCTTTGAAAAATGTTGTCGCTTACACATTTGAAAACTGCAACTGTAAACAAACAACTGAGCACATACGCCTGTCATGTACTGCGCAATGGTTTATAGCTCTATAGTTAAAAAATAACTCTGGCCAACCTCAGTGCTAACCCTAGAGTCTTTCATTATTCAAGTCATTGTTTTGGTAGCATCAATTGATGTAGCAGATGTACCAAAAAGACTCGTACAGTCGTACAGTACAGAGTGTTTATGTAGACACATAGTGGAAAGTAAGGCTCAAAACCACGCTAAACATAAGAGTCAAGTGAGTCCCAGCTGGCTAGCAACTGCCTATCATATATGTACGCAGAGCATTAAGTTCAGTCTCCATATTACAGGTGAATTCACTTTGGATAACAATTTTAGGCCTCTTCTAATGAGATGCAGCTCCCCTTTTTCCAAATTGCTTTAGGATAGAACTTTTTCTAACGTCAATGCTTAAACGGGTTTAACAGTGTTTTGCCTCCAAACTCCTTCAACTGAGAGAAACTTCAGTGCAACAAAAGTTGTACCTTCATTGTGTTAGAATGTCAATCTGAGGAATGTGATTGGACAAAGTAGATGCACACTCATGCTATGTCCAGGTGTTAACAGGGACCTGTGTTAGCTAAACCCTGTCCCTTGTCAACAAAATTACAACTACAGCAGTGTGCTCCAGATGAGCAATGGCCTGTTAAAGTCTCGGTAAGGAATGTTTTTAATACTAACAACATTGAGGGACATACAAGCAATTAGTCTGGTGTAGATTTAGCAGATAGCCTATGCCTTAAATTCTCTGGACAAAATCAACAAGTAATTTGCACCTAGATCTGTCTAAACCAGCAACTGAATGCCCCGATAGTCTAAAACTGTGTATTCTCAACACAGACATGCCCAATTAAGGTGAGGCACATGGCAGTTAAATTGTAGCGAGACAGTCAGAAGGGTTATATGATGTGGACAATTGAAAACAGATGTTATGTTTCCTGACTGATTTCCCCAGCTGCATGTACTATATGCTTTGGGTTGGCCTAGGAGATTGTTGCTGGTTGGTATTAGAGGGTAAAGTTAGAACTGCTTCCAAAGGCCTGGTTGAATTCAGAAGATCTTATTGCTTTTCTGCTCGAAAAAAGAGAATTGTCCAGGTTCTGCAATCAACCGTTATGACAGAAGTTGGAGGGGTCAAGACAGCGGGTCTGCAACTCGAGCCTCCTTAAAACAGCAGAGCATGTTTAACCCTGAGGGACCGGTCTCCAGTGACACATTCCTCAGCCTCTCGCTCACATTTGGTATGATGGGTCACTTTCAAAAAGTGGTGCACATCGTTTGCTGAAAGTATTTCCTATAAACCGAGGGATTTCATGGTGATCAAAGACAAAACAATATTTGTGCTCAGACCTTAGGCCACAATTTAGGCAACAATATTGAACGTTCACTTGAAAAATAAGTAATTTTTTTTACAGTGCATCTATTACCTCAGAGTCCAGGGTCAGAGGGTTTTATGTCATGGGAAGAAAAATGTTCTAGGATGGATGTAATAGTGCCAATCTATATTCAGGCACCAACTCCTTACACCATCTTCACTCACTGCTTTTCACCCCCACACATTCTTCACAGGGCCATATGTTCACAAGTATCCTTTAGGAGGATATATAAGTAATACATTCCCAACACATGACATGATAATAGTCTTTGGACCTAATAGGAACTGACTCGTTTGGCAGGGCTCATACCCAATTGAAAATTTATACATCCAGTTTTAGTAATAAAGGCATGCCCAAAATTTAATTTGAAGAATTATATAATGACACAGTTGTAAAACTGTAAAATTGATTCCTGTTGAACTTTTCTTGGTTAGTTATCTTGCCCAAAGACTTCAGATTAAATAAAATCTCATATTTATTAAACTAGGATGGTCGTATACAGTAGTTTACATTAATAAATATGTAATTTGATTTCAGACTAACACAAATGTATTTAATGCCTACTCTTCCTTAACAAATGCTGTCAGGGGGCATGCCCCATGATCTGGCTTTTGCCAACAACTGCTACTGCAGGAAAATGCTGTTGGGGGCAAAAAGCCTTTTTCCCCATTGATGGCCCATTGAAAAAGCATGTCTCTAAAATTAATGTGAACATTACTTGAACTGCATATGTTCAAAAACGATTCTTTATATTATGAAATTTAAATTTAAGTTTAATAATTTAGAAAAGTCTCCTAAAGCCCAGGAAAAGCAATTTTTTTCCATGGCATCATCACAGGGCATGAGCATGGATTTGCAGATGCGCAGTGGGCACAGGAAACACTAATAATGTGCATGTTTGGTATGATGTTTGCTCTCAACAACAATTAGCTCCATCCAGTCTTTGCTGCAGGTGTTCTGGGAGTACTTTTCAATTAAATGATTGGCTGCCAATTTTACGTGCAGTATTATATGTCATGTGGTCGCTAGCACATGCTTGGAGGGTGCTAGCATAGTGTGAGACATAGTGGTCCACTAACAGCTGCAGGCACTTCACTGTGGCCTGTGACAGTAGCTGTGAAGAGGAGGGGCCCCTGGGGTAGAGGGCCACATCCCCAGGGCTTGTTCCTAGAGCAGTGGTTGCCACTTGGGAACCCCTGCTCTAGAGAACTGAAATTCAAAACTGAATGGGAACCCCTGCTCTAGAAAACTGAAATTAAAAACTGAATTCACCTTGTTAGAATGACAATTTACAGTAGCGGTTAGATGATACAGTGGACAGAGAGGGTAACAAACCATGGGACATTTATTAGACCAAAACCTAGCTACAGCAGCACAAACATGGCAGCAACATAAGTAGTGAGACCTAACCAGCAACACAAACAAGATAGAAACTGGCCCTTTTTATACTGTGTACTTCGTTACAACCTTGGATGCTTCCATTAACAGGTGTCCTTAACATACCAAGGTGGTGACTCCCTACCTTTTTTTAGCCATCCTGTCTCGTAACCTTGATAGCCTTTATGCTGGAAGTACAGTAAGTTTAGTTTATTTGATAAACTATGAAGGCTGTAAAATGTTCAAATATAGTGTTAAGTATGTTAGCATATACGTTAGCGATGCTATGCTAGCACGTTCACCAGTATTATGCCTCTGATTGTGCTAAGTATGTTAGCCTCTATGCAAAATTCTATGGTAAACAATGCTAGTCCACTTCACTGTCTGTCTACTGGATAGCCTCAGTTAGAGCATTATGGTGTTTTCGTGCTGGCTATAAAATACAATTTTATAATAAAAATATTCATACTGGTTCAAATAATCAGTTTGATAGTATTTCCCATCTTTGCTGAGCAAGAGTTTTGGCCAAAATTAATTAATTATTTAAAGGCCTTTCTCATATAGACGCCTGTCCCCAATATAGGCAGGGTCAGTTCAGTCATTTAAGCAGGGCTTTTATTTGAAGTTTTACAGGCCCTATGTGGTTTCATGCAGTGGATATTGCCCCTTGCAGATTTTATATGAAGGAGATTGGGGGGAGTGGATAGGCTTGTGGTTAAGGTGGTGGACATCCAGCAGAAAAGTTCTGGGTTCAATGCCCACTCTACCTTTAAGCATTATTGAGAAGGACGCCTTCTCCTGTTCCTAATAGCCTAATATATTTTGGGGGGGGGGAATAAAAGCATATGCTAAATGACCAAATTGAGATGGGAAAAATATTATCCCCTTCGGACTTGTGAAAAAATCAATGTAAAGAAAATCCATTCTCATTTAATTCACAGAGTTTATTTAAGTTAAGTAGTAAGTGATGGCATAGGTTTGGGTAGGGGCCGGGATGTCCCTACCAATAAATTCTATAATGCCATTTCCTTATAAAGAAAAAAACCTTTTCATGTTTAATAAATGTTACTGTCACTTTGAACATCCCAGGATTCTCAGACGTTATTTGTCCTTGTAAAATGAGGGGGGGGGGGGGGCCCCGGAAATTACCCAATTGAATGGTTTAGCCATGAA
>JAOEHI010004456.1:0-10024 GCA_025447815.1 Percopsis transmontana | reverse complement strand
TGTGTGTGTGTGTGTGTGTGTGTGTGTGTGTGTGTGTGTGTGTGTGTGTGTGTGTGTGTGTGTGTGTGTGTGCAGGAGCAGAACCTGGCCAGAACAACATGTGTTCTTCAGGATGTGAGTCCAGGAACCTACACTATAGAGGTACCCAGAAAGAATCAAATACAAAGTAAATTTCGCCCTGAATTTTCCACGATTAGTGTTTATTCTAATGTCCTACTTATTCAATTATTTGATTCATTCTAATATATTGTCCTATTTATTAATCTATAATCTTCTGATGCTAATATGTTAAGATGTTAATGGTTAAGAATCACATATAGTTATGCATTTTCTTTAAAATGTGTTGCATTTTATTTTCTATTTTATTTCATATTAAACCCTCTCATATTAAACCATACCCTGTGCATACCTAAGCTTAACTGAGCGTATCTGATTTTACAGTATCTTGCATATGGGTTCAACTGGTTCTTAGATGAATCTCTCTCTCTCTCTTGCTCTCTCAGTTAAGGGACATCAGTAACATGACCAGAAGACATACCCAGTACCACGTTAGCCAGGGTGAGCCTGACATGCACCCATGCACACAACTAACACAAGGGTCACATGTTGCTCTCCATATAAATGATTGAATTAGTTAACATCACTGTAATGTTGTGGATTCATTTTAAAAAGGACATTCCTCAATTGTCATTAGGCATCCATAGCAGACAGAAATGTCTGTAATTTACATGTAATATCTGTTGGCCTGACAATAATATCTGTTGGCACTGACACTGTTGGCCCGATTTGCGTTGGAGGGTAAGTTTTAGCCATAGTACAAAACATGTTTTTATAATAAATGTGTTCTACATTATATCATATAACAACATACCCAAATGCACCCTATTAGTATGCAGTATAACAATTATGTCACGGCAACTATTAATAGCTCCTGGCTAGGAATTTACATGCCACATGTTTCACATCACTTGTTTTGTGTTCCAGTGCACTCCCCCTGGGCGGGGCCTATCAGAGCAATGGCCATCACAGTTCCTCTGGTTGTCCTGTCTGCTTTAGCTACCCTGTTTACCGTCATGTGTCGGAAGAAACAGCAGGGTGAGTACTAACTAGTGCTAGCACCAAGCAGCAACCTTCACAGCTGAGCCTTACAGCCATGAAGATGTGCCTTAGGTAAATCGTTAACGGATTTACTGCATTGAAAGAGATTTTAAAGCAGCAAAATTCTACTGTTTCCATGGAGACTTTTTGCTTGCACTCGCGCCTGCTTGTGATACCTGTTATCGCCTCTAGTAAAGTAAGTAAGTTGGCCTATAATAATAAAAAATGGAAGAAAAGAATACGAGAAAACCAAATTGGTCAGAGTAGAAAAATATTGTACTTGGGTACTGGAGGAATACAATAAAAAGTGCATATTAACAAGTAAATTTGACAGAAAACTGAATGTGAGAGGAAATTGCATCGAAAATTAAATCAAGAAGTCTTGTGAAGCGGTCCATCCAAGAGGTCCAAAAAAAATACGACAACTTGTCTGTTTGGCCAAAAAAAGAGATTACTAGTTACAGGAGGGAATCGAACAAAACTGGTTAAGATAAGAGAGTCAGAGGTACCTTAAGTTGTTTCCCTTACTTTGGTTGCTAAAGTCTTTTGTGCAACAGTTTTAATGAACTTTAAGGGATTCCTTAAGACCAAGATTTATTTGTCTTTGTAGTATTCTGTATACTGTCGTATATAAGCTGTATGTCGACGCTCAGATGTCCAGTCCCAACACCTGAGAACCTGGGTGCTTCTTCCTACCCCTAGAAAACATCTACAGCCAATTGGATGAGGAGAGCAGCGAGTCGCCCAGTCACGGTGCGGCGTTGAGCCCCAAGCGGCCATGGCCCCGCCCCAAAGTGTTCCTCTGCTACTCCAACAGAGACGGCCCCAAACACACCTCGGTCATACAGAGCTTTGCCTACTTCCTACAGGACTACTGTGGATGTGAGGTGAGAAAGGGATGGAAGATGGATAACAGGCAGTCAGACAATGCTACCTTGCTATAATATTAACAATAATATGAATAATTGATATTCCAGGTGGTGTTGGATCTCTGGGACCACCTTGAGATCTGCCGAGAAGGACAGATGTCGTGGCTCAGCAGGCGGCTGGACGAAGCGGACTACATCATCACTGTCTGCTCCAAAGCACTGCGGTAGGGCCCGCTCCACTCTAGTCTACTCTAGTCTAGTCTCTTCTACATTATCTGGTTCTATTCTATGTTGTGCTGTTCTGTTTAGTTACTACGTTGAGAGGAAAAGCCGCCGAGGGAAAACGCCAGTCAGTCGTCGTGGCAACAGCAGCAGCTCTCCAACTGGTGGCTCGAGCAGTGATCTGTTCATCGTGGGTGTGGCCATGATTGCAGAGAAGCTGCGATTGGCCAGGCTGAGCGAGGGGGATGGGGCCCAGGAGCTGGCTCGCTACATGTCCGTCTACTTCGACTACTCCTCCGAGAACGACGTTCCCACTATGCTGAGCCTCGCGCCAAGGTGACTGCCAATACCTGACTTGAACGTCTAACCTTCGACCCCTGACCTCTGGCTAGCCTTCTTTGTCAAAAAATGAAATTGCTTCAATTTAATATGGCATAAATCTGACAAGGTTGAAATGAAATCGATTCATTAGAGGTGCCAGTATATTGGCAACGAAACTCTTCAAGCTAAAGTCAAGTGAAAAAGAAACAAACAAGAAGACATTGTTTTAGGTTTGTATATGGTGGTGTGTGCAAGCCCCCGGAAGGAACTCTTCCAGCTGTTCACAACCCTGCTCGTCTGCAATTGGCAAAAGTTATTGGCCCATCTTTATTTGTGTCACGGTTCAACTTGGATTTCCGGTGCATTTCTGCACTGTGCTGTGCACAGCTGTGCATCGTCGTGACTAGTGAGATCAATTGTTCTTGATGGAAGATTTGTACTTTTTTATTACAACAAAGTTTCAAATCCTCTCTCATCAACAACTCTCACATTGAACCTGGATACAATGCATGGTTTTAGTGCATTAAAGATAAATCAACATAAACACATTGCTAGATCACCTACACACTAGAATGTATTTATATGTGTATGTAAAACAACACAAACTTAAGTAGACTAAATAGATTTGTCCTTTTGTACTGATATTAATAAACAATATTAAACAAAATAATTTAACAAAAGTTTTCAATATTCTCCTTGTTCAGGTTTAAGCTAATGGACCAGTTGCCCCAGTTGTTCAGATGTCTTCACTCCAGCCAGACCAGTATGACTGAGGCTCTGCCACCCTCCAGGAGGAACTACTTCCGCAGTCGGGCCGGCCGCTCACTCTATGTGGCCATCTGCAACATGCACCAGTACACCTCCCAGTGTCCAGACTGGTTTGAGAGACAGCTGGCCCCCTCCTCGTCCACCGTCACGCCTCCCCGCGCCGCCTCTGGCCTGGCTCTTAACCAGGTGCTAGTGAACTCTGGCTCGTTAGAGAGGGGGGAGGGGCTAACCCGGAGAAACCTGCTGCTGCTGGACCCCGCCTCCGCTCCAGGACCCAGACCCCATTCCGGGGCGAGTCTAGACGCCCGAACCAGTCCCACGCTACCTAAGTGTTCCCTAGCTGGCCGCAAATCCACCAGGTAATGCAGTTTGTCCTCTGCTTGTCTCCTGTCTTCTGTTGAAGGACAAAAACAAAGCACACAATAAAATGTAACAGAACAGCATAGAGTAGACTGGACCAGCACCTGGCGTAGTGTGTAGACCAGACAGTAATATGACCCCTCCTTGTTGTTGCCTCTAGCAGGTCGAGTTCTCGGCTAAGCCCCTCCCCCACCCACCCGGAGGACAGCACCCTCCCCACTCCGGATGTCCCTCCCCCTCGGGACTCGGGAATCTACGATTCATCAGTTCCATCCTCGGAGCTGTCAATTCCTCTAATGGAGGGGCTGGCACATGACCAGATTGACTCCGCCTCCCTGGCTGACAGTCAATCATCTTCCTCTGGACTGGGTAGGGAGGAGTGCCTATTGGCTGAAAGCCTCGCCTTCTTACTGTTTTACAATTCCTTATTAGATATAGTTTCCAGATGTTGAATTCCGGGAACAGTGAACATTGTAGGACATTATTACAAGATGTTATATTAGGCCATGTTTCAAATCATGTCTGTGTCTAACAGGAGATGAGGAGCCCCCTGCTGATGTCTCCCTGCCTTGCAGTGAGGCCACGGTGTGTAAAGTGCAATTCCACCAGCGCCCCCTAGAGCCCAGCGACAGACACACACCTGTGGCTCCACTGTAGTGTACATACACACACACACACACACACACAAACACACCACAACAGGAGGGCTACACAGTGATGCCTATCTTAATGGAAACATCAAGGAAAAGACATTATTATGCTGCAAGTATTCCACCACAGTAACTGCTGCCCCTGAACTAGGGAATCCTAGCCTGTGTTCTGATTGGTAGATGGATTGACTGATAGTAGCTGTAGTCCGGACTCTGTGTGTGTTGGTGTGTCTCTACGGTTTCCATGACAACCTGCTACTAAGCACATCGCCACAACAACCATTATGACTCATGTCATTAAAAAATAAACAGTTGCAGCACAAAGATAGGAAGTTACTTTTCATCTAAATTTCATTATTCTATATTTCTAGTTTTGAAACATCTTCTCATTTAGTCATATTCCCAACTCGGCTAAGAAGATTTTTTCCTTTTGTTGTCGCTGATTTAAAACAAGTAGATTATCTTTTTCTTGAAGATCCTCATTTGATTTTGAATGAGACTTGTGGAGGAGCATGTGTTGTAAAGTTTGCCCAGGTTTCCTTTGAACCGTTTCTCTCAATAGAACAGAAGACAAACACAGAATTTGCTGACACAACACAAGCTAAAGTTTACTGCATATAAAATACGTCTTGTTTTAAAGAAGCACTAATGTATCCTGCCACCGGAAACCTCAGACTGTCATTATTCTAAGGATATTGAATAAAGAAGGATGGCAAATGGGATTAGGACCCCCACAGCTATTTAGTTTTTCATTACACACATCCGTTATGAAAATAGGTTAATCCAGTTAAGTCATTATAAAGGACTTGTTTGTCCTGTTGTTTGTGTTTGCCATCCTTCTTGGTTCTGGACTGGTTTCTAATTGTTTAAATAGTTTTGATGCTAGAATTTACCACTTTATTAATGTCCATTAGACTGCCCTGGGGTCTGGTGCTTTTATAAAGGGAGATTACAGCATGTTGTAAATTTTGTATTTGTTTCTAGTAAATGTTGCTTGTATTCCTCTGTTGTATAGTTAAGAGTATTGTCAATGTACTGTTTTATAGTACTGTAATGTAATAAGTCAATAAAATCATCACATAGTCTGTTGGTGATGAGTCATTCCACTGTGGGAGATCTGCTAACTGGTATACTGTAATTAGTCTGGTACCTGTAAGTGTTTGTTTCTCGGGCAGCCCTAGTCCTCCCCCTATCTTCCTAATAAAATGCTTTATATAAAAACTAAACATTATGACACTTTCTCAGACATATTTAGTTATGTTTTTTTTGTCTGGTGACTAAAAGACACTCTCCACTCCATGATAAATAAACTGCTGGTTCATTCTCTACAACTGCCAAGGACGACTACCATCTAGTATGATTTCATATGTATTTTAAACTCCTATTTTTGGCAGTGAAATTAGAGAATTCAATATCCAATCGGCATGAAATCTTGTCATAAGAAACTACAAAAGTGTCCCCACCATTCTGTCTGAATACACATCCAAGGCAGTTTTGTGGCTCTTTTAAACCCTGTGCTGAGGAACCTTTTAATCATTTTAGGGAACTTGCCTTAGTACACCTCAAATGTTCCATACCATACATGTAGAATACATTATGAATAATTCAATACTTCTATGTCTTTGGCCCATACCATACTGTGGATATGAACTAATGTGGATCTTGCGAGGTCAGGATGGTCTCCCCAGGTTAAATATTCCAGCACATTATTATATTATACTATAACACCTTGTAATTACGGGTACCATACTTACCCATACTTACTTAATACTTAAACTTAAAATGTAAATAATTAGGCATACAACTCTTATGACACTGTATTGGTATACACATTAAATAGACCCCCTTACCTTGACAGGGAATAAAACAAACCTACATTTTAGGCCCTACTGTTGACAAATGTACTGTGATGAGGTACCGCGTAGATTACTTTTGAATAGGATCTCTGCTGCCACCTAGTGACTCGGAACTGATATTACCAAAATACTGTTGTCATGTTGAGAAAATTAAGCAAATACCTGCCACAACTCTAGATGTCAAGTAATTATAGATTAAGATTAAATATCTTAAATGTTCTTGACCTTTATTCATTTTGATCTCATGTCTACATTTATGCAACTTGTAAAATTCGGTTTGGGAGTACAGAAGTAATGTTGCTACGGATGACATCACGTTCGGCTTGATAGTCACGCGGTTCCCAGCACAGTCATATCTATAGGGCTAAAGGGTATCCGCATTTTGTATCAATATAGGGCGGTAAGGTAACCAAACAAACTAGAAACAAGACATTTCTTGAACGTATCGAAATTGCTAAGCCAAAACATTGTCATTTACGTTACACCTATGCACTGTGTGTTTATTTATGAATTTAATAATAATTGAATGTTTTATACTGTTCTACGATATTTAGTATTGATTATTTCACGTAGAAGTTGTTCAGTGGCATGGTCTAGTCATAGACTTAGTATACATTTATAAACGTGTTTTCGCGGGGGGCAAAGCAATTTCTGGTGCATTGACGCCTCCCACTGGTACACAATGTGGATACCCTTTTGCTATGACAAGAGGGGTCTACGGAGAATCATTGTAGCCAGTCCCCCCCCCAACACACACACACACACACACAGGCCACAGCCAATCAGCAGGCAGTATGGCGCGGTGCTCGCGCCACTTCCCCACGGCCAGCAGACGTTGAACTAGCCCGGAGAGACCGAGAGCAGGCGAACGTTGTAGATTAGAGCTTTTTGTAGCTCTGCACCATCATGGACGCTGACAGCGTGGACGGGAGAATCTTGGCCCATCCCCGGAGCGCCTCTGCTACCGTGGTCGCGCTAAACGTCAGCTTGAAAGATGGCGAGCTAGCAGAGCCGAACCCCGGGGGCGATAGCCCTGCCGTCCCGGGAAGACTGCGCAGCCCCGGCGGGCTGGCCTCCGCGGTACACCGTAGACACATGCCGATCGAGCCGTTGCGATTCCACATTCCCCGGAAGAACAGGGAGCAAAGAGGTGAGAGCCACACAACAGCTAACAGGCTAAATTTGCTATTCAACCTACTAGCCAGCAGAGACGCTGATTTAAATGTATGTATATCTGTTGACAGTTTATCTGGCTAACTAGCTAACGTGTAGCCAGCGCTACCAAGCTAGTTTGTTTACTTTCTGTGTCGTGTGTTAGCGAGGGATTGAGAGAGAGTAAAACAGAAACATCCAGCCCACATATTTGTCCATCTAAATGTTTGAACAAGTGACAATTGACAATGCTAAGTGCTAAGTGCAAAAAAATAGCAGGATCACAGAATGTGCAACATTTTACAAACGGCACCCCATAGCAGCGCAATGCAATGGGCTAGATGCACAAAAATGTATTATATCATATCATAGATCATTTAGCTATTATCCATAAACCTTGCCATCCAACTGCATGCTTATAATAGAACATGACCCACAGATGATGGCTGGTTGGTTAACGTGGAGACAATATGACTACACCAACTAGTTGTTCAGAATATGAAGGCTGGTTGGTTGCTGTAGTTACATTTAGACTAGACTAAGCTACCAGCCTACAGTGGTGGTGTACTTACGGGTTCTGCTGTTAATCCAATTTTGTAACACTATGCCATTGAAAATTGTAAGAAAGTTTTAATTTGACTCTTTGGAGGGTTTGTCTCTCTGACCTGGCTGTTTTGTTGGTGTCTGTGTGACTCAATTTGGACAGTTAACAGTGCTTCTTATCCATTATTTGACAATGTTTATTAAACTCATTTGAAGATGCCAAATATTCCTAATCTGAGAAATGCGTTGAAATCATTGACGATGGAATAATCTTAGTAACAGCCTCTTGACTATGCGTGATCTAATGGTGTCTATCTGCCTATCTGTGTCCAGCCCTGTTTCAGTATGTGTCCTGTGAGTCCCGGGAGTTTGAGGACATGCTGTCGAACCTGACTGGAGCCTATAGAGACAGCAGCTCTGCCGGCTGTTTCTCCTACAGCAAACCTCGCCTGGTGCATAGTGAGCTTCAGGAGAGAGAGGTGACAAAGGCTCAACCTTTTGAAAAGCATTTGAGAGGCTAAAAAAAGTGGTTAATAGCTTATGACCACCCATCTTTCACCGTAAAACATTTTGGAAACTAACAGAACTCCATCACTGAATGATTCTGCCCCTAGTGAAGTTGTGCTATTAAACACTTTAAGCTACTGTAGTTAGGATTTGAGAGTTGCAACGAGAACTAGCTTAAAAAAAAGAATGTAAGAGAATAAGATTTTGAAAATCAACAACCCACCCCTCCTCCTCTGCTCCCTCTGGAACATGTTGGTCTGCCATTGCAAAGTGCCATTGACAAACCTGTTACAGCTGTGTGTGAGCATTCATGTGATTGACAGGCAAGGTATATTCGCCGTACCAATCGGGGAAAAGTGGCCCTGATTGGTCAGAAATTTCGGCGCCTGTCAAAATCTATATCGACTTTTAACAGAGGAAGGGGCTATCAACCAGAGTAGATATTCTCACAGAGCATTTGTCTCACTGATAGCTGACAAGATGTCTATGACTAACATATGACACTAAATTTATAAAATAAAATCCTCTAAAATCCTACCTACAGCACCTTTTTTAAAGACTATGCATTCTGGTTTATGGCAAATACGTGCTTAAGAGAACTCTAGGCAATTATTTCCAGCAATACAACACATAACCGGCTATACTATAACACAAAACCGGCTATACTATAACTTTCATTTAAAACAAATGAATGTATGAGTTTTATATGAAGTGGTTTATTAATGGTTTGATTATTGTGTTTTTGTGTGAACCCATGGACACATGTCAGTTTGTGGAAAAGAGGAGAGAGTTGAAGGCTGACGGAAGGACAGACAAGGAACTGGAAGAGACTCACTGTTTCCTATTGGCTGATCCTGTCAAGGTAACACCTGAGCCCACACACAAAAAACTAATGATCACAACATTAAGCAGAAAAAATCACGCCAGAATATCATAAAAAATCTGAGATTGAGCACAAATTAAAGTAACTAATCTAGAATAAAAGTCTTTTGTGTAACAAACCATTCATATAGAATCTGCAACAATGATGAGAGTTGTTTTCTGCTACAGTTACCACAAATCTGTGAGAAGGGACTGTTGGTCAGTCACAGCTGGCTGACTTCACTGGGACACCCCAGTAAAGGTAGGATTACAAAGTACATAACCAGTATAACCACTAATGTCAATGGTGTCATTCAAAGTTCAGAGAATCTAAGGTGTGTTTTTGTGTGTGTGTGTGTGTGTGTGTCAGGAGTGTATCTGTCTAAACACTCAGACCTGCTGCAGATGAACTCCTTCAGTGTAGGAGACACAGGAGAGATTCTCATCTTCAAGGTCATGAAGGTCAGAAAATCTGCATCTCCCCTAGGGGTGGGCATGACAGTATAAATGTGTCCACTTGTGTACTCGTACTGTTTATAATGCATTCAGTGTATAACTGAAACTGAAGACGTGTTCTCTACTTAATTACTCAAGTTACTGGTTAAAACACACAGCCTGGCTGCCCCACGACGCCGCCACTCACCGTGTATGTATTTGGCGTGTTGCCCTGCTGTTGACAAATGTTAAAATAAATATGTGTTGGTGGTAGTAGTAGTAATAGTAGTATTACTACACATAAATAAAACCTGTGTGTGTGTGTGTGTGTGTGTGTGTGTGTGTGTGTGTGTGTGTGTGTGTGTGTGTGTGTGTGTGTGTG
>JAOEHI010004455.1:0-10024 GCA_025447815.1 Percopsis transmontana | reverse complement strand
GATCTATTTAAACAACACGGGACACAGCACTGCGGCATAGTCGGGCAAAAGCGTCAGAGCAGTTAGAGCGGACCCAGTGTTTGGACCCAGTGTTTGGACCCGGAAACAGTATTATTGGAGTGTGGTTACGTTACGACTTAACAACCGGATAGTTTTACCAAGTTTAAGAACATAATCATTAAAAAAACAATAAACAATAGCAACACACTCTTTAACCAATACAATTTATTAATTAATAATAATTATTAAAATATTGTAAATCAATGATTTATTGAGGACTAAATACTAAAAATCGCAATTCTGTATTACAGTCTATGGTATTTATGCATTTAAATTGCCCGCCTAGAACTTCCGGAAACTATGTGAGGGCTCTATGAATCACGTGACGATCAAGCATTTTGCAACTCTCTCTACATGGCTCTGGGGCTACATTCTATGGGCCACACTAACAGACTGCGCATTGCGCAGTACTGAAGTCCTCGAATATTTTCGCAGTCAGCTGCAGCTGGGTAGGGCGCAAACGCTGACACCCGGAACTGTCGTTCATAATAGCAACATTTACGTATATATAAATTACAGATATAAAGTCGCCTTTAAATTCCATGCGCTTGTTGGAAAAGGTAAGAACAATCATTCGTTTATTTCGTTTTGCAAGACGAAAATTCGTAATGCCCTTCCCCCAAGTGCGGGTTCGTTTTTAAACATCTTGGAAATAGGCTGCGGTGCTTCATATTTTACAAAATGTTTTTACGATCCCAAACAAATGAAATGTATTGTTTGGGGAGTTTGCTTGAACTTAAACCGTATGACCGTAAGGCGAAACTGAACCAATGAAACGTTTTCGATTTCTATTTTTACTGAGGCGGCGTTCAGGACAGTCCAACTTTTACTTGACGTTCAATGAACGTAAACAGCAGTTGACTGAATGCCAGGTTACAAAACGGCGAGGAGTTGGAATGTGGGTTTACATCCCAACAACAACAAAGCGATCGTTTGTGCTGTTAAGTTTTCAGCTTTAGAGATGCCCAAGATGGTGGTATACATCCAGCTCTGTTGGTGCTGTAGCGCACAAAACCTGTCGCATTTGCTAGGAAGGATGTGTCTCCAATGGCTGTCATATTCCGAGTTTGAATTTAATTTCAGAATGAGACGGCATACCTTTTCAGGTGAAATAAGTAGGTAATGAACGCGACATTTGCTATTCGTATCAAATGATGATTACGACAAATACTCGCAGAAATTTATAAAACACCCCAACAGGTTCCAAATACCGTAATTGGCTTCACTTTAAATACACGCAGCCAATGTCTTTGGACGTGTTTTCGAGGAAACTTCATTCAGTAAAAGTTTGAATGTAGCAAACGTTCTGTCCACTATGCCTGCAGTGGTATGTACTATTTCGCTCCCACTTCTGACGCCCATGCATACGGCGAAACGCCGCACTCCATTATGGAACGCCAAAGGGTCACAATTCGCCACGAACGTTTATTACTACCAGAACACCTTAAAAAACATAACTGTATTTTACGGCGTTCTAGTAGTACACACTCAGTTTGTGGCGAATTGTGATCCTTTTGGCGTTCCATAAATGTCCACTGTTCCCGCGTGGCCGGCGCCTCGGACGGATACAGTTCATTTTCTATGGATAGTGGCTAGGCGTGGTTGACGGTTGTGCAAAGCATCTGTGGAAGGTGGCGCGGCCGTTTGAGCAGCTTCTGCACCTCAAAAAGTTGGGCCAGCCTCAACTTTATGCAAATGAATCTGGTGAACCCGACGCGATTATCCAATGGAAGGGGGTCTCTCTTGTGGGTCCTTTGTTGTACTGCAAGGGCGTGTGTAAAAAGAGCTTATCCTTGGACAGTATGAAATACTGCTGGAAAAGGGTATTGTGAAGGCGAAGCTCCTGAACTAGGCGGTAGTAGTAATTCCATGGTAAATAAAAAGTGAAAAGAACTATCAACCCAGCCTCCTCACCGCTTCAAATGCCCATACATAATTTCAAACATAATTTAAGGGAAGGCGTCGCATCTGCAGGCGAAATCGCGCCAACTGCGTCACAGCAGTGTGACTAGGCTGTCTCATTTTGAAGGCTCCTTCAAATGGTGCTGCGAAATGCAGCCTTCTTTTTCCGGGCCGTAAAGGATCAAAAGGTTGCATTCTTCAGGGTCCAACCCTGGCTCCATTCTTAATTTTTTCCTTTGTTCAAAGTAAATTAAGTTAGTAGTGGCAAAGATTCTATAACGAGCGCTCTAGAATCTTTTGGTAGCGGTGTCACTACCTGCAGATGTAGGTGACAGGAGCGGCACTTCGTAAGGCAAGGATCAGCTTTGTAGACAAGACAGTTTCATTTTAACAATGCTTGGTTCTGTCCGGTTCGGTCTTCGCAGTCACGGAAAGCCACACCTTCGTAGATCGCGTTCTTTGAAGGATGTGGGCCTTGAATTGAGACACAGCTAGTACTGATGACTATTTGCCTTCCGTTCATTAGCACTACTTCACATAAGCGACTCATGATGAACGTCTGATACAGGATAATAGGGCCCTGTAAGCATGTCAGCTCTATCAGGAAGTCAGGTAGATGGCTGTTAGCATTGTTACTCACAAGACTGTACGTAATTGACCTAACGCCCCTTGAATGTAGATGAGCTAATGCCAGTTCAGTACCAGCTGCACTTGGACATCTTGAGCTACAAATTCATAGAGTATTGAGCTAAATCCTGGCCAATAGTTTTGTAAATGGAAAAACTACAATTTGAAACTGAAAGTTCAAATTTTGATCTTAAACTTTGAAAAACACAACAATGTATTCAAACTGAAAATAAGTGTAGGAAAAGTATTTTTTTCATTTTTGATACATTTTTTTTGTGAATTCTAGAATTATCATGAATATATTATTTATAATTTTTCAGTTTGATATATATTTTGATATTTGAGGTCTTCTTTTTCCATTTGCAGGGTTAGGGTTAGATTTTGTTTTCAGACTGATATTTTTTTTTCGGTTTCAGATCTTTTCTTCACATTCAGATCATATTTTTTAAGTTGCAAATGTTTGGCCTTGATCTGTTGTAGGGGGCATCAACTGAGAGGGTCGTGGAATAATGAGTGACAGCAAAGAAGGCTGATGGCACTGTGAACACAGCATAGTATGTATGGTCTGCATGCGATGCCGTCCACTCCACCAGGACAACCTGCAGTTCACATAGTCCGTCATTGAACGTTGAAAGTATCAATGACTTGACTTATCGTCGAATTCCAATTTAAGCTCGTCACCCACCATATCTATTTTTTTTTTTCTACTAGACAAAATCCTGTCCTATCTCCAAAAGTTGTGTACAGCCTCTTGGGACACTGACAGCTGCCATTTTTACTGTAGTAAACTGCTAGTTTTGTCCCAGTTAGCAACAGTACCTAAGGGGGCAGGGGCTTAACAATAAGTGAATTACGGTACAACGCTAGTACAGTGCTTTAATGACAAATTTCAGTCTTTCCGTTTCTTTTAAACAGTAACCATACCTTTTTTTTTTACGGATTTAACAGACCTACAAACAATGAATTCCTCCAGTAAGTGTAAAGTCCACTTTGGTCGATGACAAGTAGGTCATTTAGCAGACGCTTTTATCCAAAGGGACTTGCATGGAGCAGATAGGGGTTAGGCATCTTGCCTAACCCCTTGGCTGCTTACAGGTAGGCCAACTCAGGGGTTTGAACCCTTGACCTTCTAGCTGGGAGTCCAACACCTAGACCACTAGACTACCCTGCCCTGATGAGTTACGTAGACCTAGTTGGTTGTCGTGTATGTCAATCAAAATACCTCTCCTGTCAAGTACGCAGGTCTTGATGCCATGAGCCCACCCCTGAACTGCCAAAACCTCCCATTTTCTATTCATAAACCCCCATGTCAAAACTCGAGCGCAAAAATGTAACTTGCGCAAAGAGAGAGCAGCCAAAAGTAATTAACTTGACGCGCAAGGACAACTATCGAGAGGGGGAAAAAAAAAACATTCGAGAAGGAAAAATTACAGTTGAGCTCTTTTATTATGATAAACGAGTGGGATGTTTACGCGTACAAAATGTTAAGGTTTATATATTTCTCCTTGTATTGCACCCTGTAGTTTTGGCATTGATTTGGGGTTATTCCTGGGGGGTTATTCCTGGTGGGAATGGAGCCATAAAGTAATCTCACAGCCCTGTGGGGAACAGCTTTAGGGACCTCTGCATACATCGTTATAACTTTGTCAATTGTAGCAGTAGGAATATGAGAATCACATATTCTGTCCCAGGGCTGTAGACTCATTCTTCCAACTGGTCGTACTGGTGCTAACTTTCTCAGTCGTAACCTTTTAAAAAAATTTTTTTTTATCATAGTGACCTTGCATGTTGACAAATCATTCTCTTAATTTGTATAAGATGGTTTTGCATTGATCTAAAGATTGATGGTGACTAAAAGCTTGATATTTGCAAAATAAATGAGCCTACGACATAGTCTGAGCCAAAGATGGGCACCAAACCGGTAATCCGTTAATCATTAATTAATCGGCTGGGTTGTACCAACATGAATTTTTAAAGTGGATTAAATCAAGGTTTATCTACTAATTCGGTTGCACCAAACTTTAAACCTAGTTTAAATCTAGTTTACAATTAATCCTGGTTAAATCTAAATGTTTAATAATCACTTTATTTTCCATTTAAACCTAGATTAAATTGAAGTCTGTTGCACCAGCAATTTTAAACTAGTGTAAAGATGGATTGGAAGTTTATATTTAAACCACCCCTGAGGGCTGTTTCACAAAAGCCGAATTTAGACATCCAGGATAAGAGAAAAAGCTAGGCTTGACCTAGTGTAATCAGTGCATCCTGACTTTATCAGTTTCACAAAGGCCAAACCAGGCTCAGGAGGAGCGACTATGTCAAGCCAGGTGTAAGTAATTCAGATAAATGCGCGTCCGCAGCTTTCTTGAAGAGACCACACTGTTGATCAGATTCACTGATGCTACAATGGATAAGTTGCGTGCGCAATAGTTCACACCAAATGAACAACATCTTTTAATGGAGGCTTATGAGGAATTGAAGCACATCATACTCATTGTAATTATTTACATTTACAGCATTTAGCAGACGCTTTTATCCAAAGCGACTTACAATTAGTACTTTTGTCGACAGTTGAACTGGTTAACCACCAATTTTTGCAAGCTTCCTGAATAAGCGCAGCATCATGTAATAATGTTACTTTACCTATGCATTTGCAGAACATTACTCGAAAGTTATCATTCGCTGCTCAGTCAATTGTAATAATCGAAAGTTATCATTCACTCTTCAAACAGTCTATAATTGCTAAGTGCAAAGTGCTTAATATTCCAAGAGCTGATCTAAATGAGCAGAAAGGATTTTTTTTGTTGTAAGGGTCTTGTAGCAGAGACCGGTAACCCGGTGAGTAGAGAGTTGCAGTAGTCTAGACGTGAGATTACTAAAGCTTGGACTAGGATCTGTGCCGCTTCATTTGTGAGGAAAGGCCTTATCCTTCTGATGCTGTAGAGGGCAAATCTGCAGGTTTGGGTCGTTGCAGCATTGTTGGATGCGCAGGACAGTTTACTGTCCAAGACAACTCTGAGGCTCTTTGCAGTTGGACAGGAGGAAACTGAGGTGTTCTCAAGGGTAATGGACATGTCCATTTGGGGGCAGTTCTTTGCCGGGAGGTAGACTAGCTCTGTCTTTTCAAGGTTGAGCTTGAGGTGATGCGAAGACATCCAAGCACTAATATCAGCGAGGCAATTGGAGATTCTGGTTGAGATCTGCGTGTCAGATGGAGGGAATGAGAGGTAGAGTTGGGTGTCGTCGGCATAGCAGTGGTAGGAGAATCCGTGAAAAGAGATTACAGAGCCAAGAGATCTAGTGTACAGTGAGAAGAGTAAGGGTCCCAGCAAAGATCCTTGCAAAACCCCATTGGTGAGCAGGCAGGGTTTGGACAGTTTTCCCTTCCAGAGGACTCGATAGGAGCGATTTGTCAGATAGGACTCAAACCAGGAGCGCGCCGAGTTGGTAATGCCCATTTCAGTGAGGGTCGATGGAAGGGACCTGGTGGTTTACCGTATCGAATGCCGCAGATAGGTCTAGGAGAGGGAGGAGGCTTTAGCGGCGTGCAGGGCTTCAGTCACAATGAGAAGAGCGGTTTCAGTGGAGTGAGCAGCCTTGAACCCAGATTGGTGAGGGTCCAGGAGGTTGTCTTGTGAAAGGTAGGAAGACAGTTGTTCAGAGACTGCACATTCAAGTGTTTTGGATAGGAAAGAAAGGAGAGATACCGGTCTGTAGTTTTGAGGTGCAGATGCGTCCAGGGATGGTTTCTTGAGTAGCAGTTTGACTCTAGCCATTTTAAAGGCAGCTGGGACCGAGCCTGTGGTCAGGGAGGAATTGATTATGGATGTGAGGAATGGTAGGATGTCATTAGAGATGGTTTGGAGAAGAGATGTAGGGATAGGGTCAAGTGGGCAGGTATGGCCCGGTTGGATACAATCAGTGTTTTGATATCTTCTGTGGAGAGGGCAGAGAAAGTGTTTTTAATTATCGAAAGGCAGTGTGGGAATAGAGGGGACAGAAGGAGGTGCAAAGGATTGGCTAATGTCATTCACTTTCTTTGAAAAAAAAAATGGTTACAAAATCATCAGCTGATAGGGCGGAGGGGGGGCAGGCGGTGGGAGCAGGGAGGAAAATACTGAAAATAGTTTCCTAGGGTTTGCGGCGGTGGTGTGGATTTTGTGTTGATAGGTGTATTTGGCTACAGAAACTGAGGAGGCGGTGGTAGGTGCCGGTCAGATTTTCTCCATTTCCTCAGCCGCAGCTTTGTGCGTAGAGGTTCCGATAGCCAAGGAGTGAAGGCAAGGGAGAAAGTCGCACTGATCTGGTATTAAGTGGACAGAGGGTGTCAAGAGAAGATGTTAGAGAGTGTGTAAGTAGCCTGGTCTGGGGATAGGCGCGAGAATTGTTCAGTCGACGGTAGCAGGGAGAGTACTGCAGAAGAGAAGGATGAGGGAGAGAGAGATTTTAGGTTACGGCGAGAGGCGACGCAGGTTGAAGTAGCACGGGCCGAAAGAGGCTTTATGGGGAGAGAGAAGGAGACGAAGTGATGATCGGACACCGGGAGGGGGTAACTGACAGTTTAGGGGCTGAGCAGGATCTGGTTAAGACAAGCTCCAAAATGTTTCCTGCCCTGTGTGTTGGTGGAGAAGGTGAGAGTGTGAGGTCAAATGAAGAAAAGATATTAAAGTCTGAGTGCAGCTACTCTGGCGGGATGTTGGAAGTCACCAAGGAGCGTGATCGGTGTTCCATCTTCAGGGAAGAAGCTTAAGAGGACATCCATCTCATCTTGGAAGTTTCCAAGCTGGCCTGGGGGACGGTAGATGACGATAATTGTGAGTTTAACAGGATGGGTGACAGCATGGAATTCAAAAGAGGATATGCCCTGGTGGGAAAGAGCGAGAAAGCTATAGGTGCACTTGGGGAAGATGAGCTGTCCCGTTCCACCCCCCCGGCCGGATGACCTGGGTGTGTGGGAGTACGCTGAAGAAAGAGCCGCAGGGGTCGCCGCGTTGGTTGGTGTGATCCAGGTTTCCGTCAAGGTGAGGAAGTGCAGGGCCTCAAACGAGGAGTAGACAGAAATTATCTTGGTTTTTTTGACGGCGGACGGGCAGTTCCAGAGTCCTCCAGCCACGACTAAGGGGGCAGCAGGCGATCGGGGTGGGCACAGCAGTTGGATGGATTTCTGTGTCGCTCTCAGCCCCGAGTTACCAATCTTAGCGTGATACTTAACCATGCAGGTTGTGTTGCTGCCGTCCTCGGAGGACTCCCACAGGAAGACTCCCCTTGTCTTTGTGCGCCCACTGTCTTCGTGCTCACGCTGTCGTCTACAGCTGGAGCTATACAGTTAGGAGCTAGCTAAATAGCGCTATACTGAACAACCTATTTAGGCCCCACCTTCTTCTAATCAAGCCAGCTTCAGAGCCAAGCCTATTGAACCTGGATTTCAAAGGCTGGCTAATGGTTTCACTTAGCAAGCAATATTTACCAAATTAACAAGCAAGTCAACCTTGATAAGTGCAATCAGCTTAATCTATAGAATATTAAAGGCTACTTACAGACAGCTCAACTGGCAGACAGAGTGTACTGGAAGACAGCATGGATCTGAAGAAGCGGCTCATTGACTTTAACAAGTCAGGATAGTCACTTGGAGCCCTTTCAAGGCAGCTACAGGTCCCAAGATCCACTGTGTAAACAATTGTTTGTAAGTATAAAGTGCATGGCACAGTTGTTTTACTTCCACGATCAGGAAGACCATGCAAGCTATCAACTGCTGCTGAGAGAAAATTGGATGGTCAGGAGTCGACCAAGAACCACCAAAAAGCAGGTCTGCGATGTATTAGAAGCTGCTGGAACACAGGTGTCAGTGTCCACAGTTGAGCGTGTTTTACATCGCCATTGGCTGAGAGGTTGCTGTGCAAGAAGGAAGCCCTTGCGCCAGAAGCGGCACCTTAAGGCTCAACTGAAATTTGCTGCTATTCACAGGGACAAAGAAAAGGCCTTCTGGAGGAAAGGTCTGTGGTCAGATAAAACAAAAATAGTTATTTGGCCACAATGATCAGAAAGGTCAAGCATGGTGGTGGTAGTATTAGTTCCAGTGGAACTGATTCTTTACATGCAAGTGAATGGAATAAGGAAGGAGGAGGATTACCTTCAAATTCTTCAGGAGAACATAAAATCATTAGCTAGAAGGTTGTGCCTTGGACGCAGTTGGGTGTTTCAACAGGACAATGACCCCAAACACACATCAAAGGTGGTAAAGGAATGGCTAAATCAAGCTAGAATTAAGGTTTTAGAATGGCCTTCCCAAAAAGTCCTGACTTGAACCCTGTCAAGAACATGTGCATTTTGGTGAAGAAACAAGACTGTCAGAAAGCCAACAAATTTAGCTGAACTGCACCAAATCTGTCAAGAGGAGTGGTCAAAGATTAAACCAGAAGCTTGTGGATGGCTACCAAAAGTGCCTAATCGAGCTTCTCGTTGCCCATGTTGTCTCCTTGTGTGAGGGAGCTACGAAACATCGGGTTGTAAATTCCCTCGTGGAGGACAGCAAAAAGTTACAATATTTACCAATATTAAACAGTTGCCTATATTTTCTGCCTGATTCACCAAATTTTACCATCCTGCTCTCGTCGAAATTATATCCGGTTTGCCGTCTTCCTGAATCCATGTGAATGCATCAAAGACTCAATGTGTAGCGGAAAGAAGTATTGCTATTGGCACCATAATGTACGATTAGGATACTGGGCTAAACTGGTAAATATAAAAATGTTTCCCCCTGAGGAAACGTTTGCCCCTTGATCACGGTTTTTAGGGGCATTCTGAGATTTCTTGGGGCATTTATGCCCTTTGCCCCCGCTCATTTCCTGCTAATTAGGTGTGTCCCCGACACAAGAATTTACATAGTGGAATCTTATTGGTCAAGTCTTGCCTATCGTCAAATCGTGTGGTTTGTTTTTTGGGCCAACACTACATACTGTAACCTTCATTACGAGAGTAGCTACAAACACAAATTGAACAACGAATATGTTACAATTCAGAACTTCCTCACAGACACCGCAATCATAACATGCCACGGCAGGCCAGAATAAAAAAAACACTGGATTACCTGCAGCTACTATGGCTACACAAGGCTGAGTCTTCTCGCGACGTGGCATTTTCAATCTTTAAACATAATACCATGGAAATTTCATGCTGGCGATAAAAAGGACAAGACATGGTAGTGTTATCACGTTACCTAAATTTGGATTTTGGTACTGATACCAAGTGAAGTATCAAGGTACTCAATACTGAAACGATACCAATGATTAAATTTAAAAAACAGTCATTTGACCGTTTTTGACTTATTTTTTTCAATGTAAGTTGGCCGCTTCGGCTTAGCAGAGGCCACACTTGGATTGCACAATTGGTAATGTTCTGCATAATTTTTAGCAGCTTGCAAATTATGGTTATTGTT
>JAOEHI010004453.1:0-10026 GCA_025447815.1 Percopsis transmontana | reverse complement strand
CTCTCTCTCTCTCTCTCTCTCTCTCTCTCTCTCTCTCTCTCTCTCTCTCTCTCTCTCTCTCTCTCTCTCTTTCTTTTATATATATATATGAGAGAGGCATGAAGTGAACACCCCCCCTTCCAATAGAATGTGTGTGTATATATGTTGTATGCATACATGTTGCTTCGTATTTATGCAACACAACCATAATAATGCGAACATCCCTCCAGAGCAGAAACAGACAGAAAGCTTGCAGCCTTCTCTCGCTCTCTCTGCGAGCCTCCCGCAGATGTCTGTGCCCCGTGGCATGGACCAGGTATAGGAGAGATTGGGAGAAATAGCAAACCCATATGGAGACTTTTAACGACAAGCAGGTTAGCGGCTTATACGTGAGCCGCTCTTGTCACCCGTCAATCAGTTTTGGGGCGGCGCGGCATCTTGTCACCGACAAGTGACATGATGTAGAATGCTGTGATGATGTGGAGCCGAGTGACTGAGGCATGAAATGTTGGAATACAGTGTCTGTTTGAGATTGTAGTTAAAGGTTTAGGACCTGCTCCCTGTGTAGATATGCTTACGAAAACACAACTATTCATTGTCACAGGTGATTATACACTAATGAATACTATATTCCTTTTCTGCTAAAAGATCCCTTTAATTCCTACATACTGTGATGTGCAGGTAAGCTTACCATAAAATATCGCGGGCGGGTAAGGTCCAAAAGTGACAAAGCAGCATTGCGACTAAGTTATATATACAAAAACATTGTGAAATAGGCTTTGCGTTCTAGGCTCCCAGAATGGCATGCAATAGGCTAGGCTGTGATTAGCCTACTAGTCCACCTTCTACCTTTTCGTCTCCTCTCTCTCTCTCTCAAACACACACACATACACACTCTCTTACTCTCTGATATGGATGTCATCGCTAAGTTAACAGGTTGGGTGAGTGCGGGTAATAAAAAATGTAATAAAAATTTTCAAAACCTGACCCACATGCTTGAATATGTTGATAGCCTTTTAATAACCAGAATGACTGGCACCTCAAGCATGATTTTGCTGGGTTGAAAAAATGGGAAAATGCTGTTTCATGGTGGGGAAATGCAAGGGCACCGTACAAGGAACTTAATAGTTTATATGGCAAAGATCCAAATATCATCTTTGTTAGGCAGAGGTTCTGTTTAATCAAAGAAGGATGACCATGTGCTCTTAAAGTGGTTCAATTGTATGGTCAACCATTTTTTGCCCTACATACCATTGTCATTAATTTACTTTTACCCTGTCAAACTTTGACTAGACTGATCTAGTTTGTGACAGTTTTCATAGTTAAACTAAAGAGCTGAAGGACGCACTATGGTCATTTAATGTTAGTTTTGCTCAGACTACTTTGACTGACATTTTGAGCTTCAAGTTTTCAAGGCTTTCAAAATGCAAATAGTCGTTACTGTTCAAACGCAGGTGAGTGGCCTATGAGATGAACGGGCTGTAAATGCAAATTGCTGCTGCTTTTGACCGTATTTTGCTGGGTGCCAAATTAGACTGGATCTCAAAGGGAGGGGCGGGGGGGTTGTGCATGGAGGCCGTACTCATTAGTCCTTATTCATCCTCCCATGAAAGTGGGAGGCAGGGGAAAGGAAGGAAGGAGAGAGTATTTTCAAGGTTACAAACCCCAGGCAGCTTAATGTAGGACTGAGGAAGTGTGCATTCAGGCCAAAAGCACCCAAGCAGCAAATGCGATTTGTCTTGATGGAAACAAAAATAGTATTCTCCACGGTGTTTGTGTTTATATTTACAGACATTTTATTTTTTTGCCTACTTGCAAAACAACGCCTCACTGATAACGCTATCCTTAGATGCAGGGAACTGGGGGATTTCGTTTTTGCTGTGCCTTGTGAAGGGGTGTGTACTGTATGTGTGCATGTGTCTGTCCTTAAGTTCTACTTTTATATAATTTTATATAATTTTATACAATTGGGTCATTTAGCAGAGACTTCAATCCAAAGCTACTGTACTACAGTAAGTCCAAGTCTTGGGAAGCAGGTCACCCTAGCCACTAACCTTATCCTTCCCCCTGCTACTTCTGCTAGTTCAGGGCTCCAAGCCCTTTACCTCTCCTGCTGGGATCCACACTAGTTCAACAGTCCAGGCTTGGTACTGTACAGTAAATGGTGTGTCTCAGAACATATCCACCGAGTGTTTAGCCGGACCTGTACTCTTGTTTTAATGCCAAAGCGAAGGAGGGGAAGATCTTCAGAACAGGAAATGAATGCCTGCAGTTGAAGATTTAATGTGTGTGTGTTTTTGTGTATTGTCTTTATAATCACGATATCTCCAGCGTGGGCCTCTCTTTGGTTGAGGGGTCGATGACAGGCCACCATCTGCTAAACAGCAGGTAATGATTGATGATGTCAGCACTAATGGGCCCAGGCCCAATGAGGCAGTCTTTTCACCCAAGCCTTCCCTGCACTGATGAGCCTTATTTTAAAAGGAAAAACATATCTCAAGAAAGACCTGTGACCACACGCATCTGTATTCTCACATCCTGTTTTGTCCCCACAGTGTTCGGCTAAAGACTATTAAATGAAAATGCATAGATGGTTTAAGGTGCGAGTACATCTTGCTATTCTCGATTAGCCTCACCGTTTTGCCAAGCTTTATGGGCTATGCCACTTGCAGTTGATTTGTTCTTTAAGGAGTATAGCCTTTCCAATAGCCTTTCAGGGCCATCCAGTTTGAATTGTATGGGCCATTCAGTTTGAATTGTATGGGTTATAATTTCTTAGAGTTGTTTTTATTATTCCAAAGAGAACAAGTAATTTAGATGAGGAGTCTAAAAGAGCAATGGTGCTCCGCTGGCCTGTAACTGCTTTCCCTGCGACAACACACGCACACACACTATTGAGTTTTTCATTAAACGGGTGTGATTTTGTCAGAAGTGCTTAGACTTCATCGACCGCTCTGCTTACAGTGTACTGTGGGATCTGTCTGCTGCCCTCAGCCACCCTGCTTGCCCCCTTGCACGCTCCGATCAGATGCTTGTCTCTTTTAGGGAGCTTATCACCAGCCACAGGTGGTGAGAAACACGCTGATGGAGTCGATACAAGTGCAACAGAGTAAAGGCCAGGTGATTTGTGGGTTTTGTTGCCACTAGAAGCTACCTCCGAGGAACGTGTGTGTGTGTGTGTGTGTGTGTGTGTGTGTGTGAGATGTCGTATGTGCAAACGTGTATGCTTTATGGTAACACTGCAGAGGAACCGAGCCTTTCCATTTTAGCTCTATGGGGAAATTAGGGTTTGATCCGCTTTGGGTGTGACTCTTGATAATCGAAAGGATAAAGCACAAATATGTGACGTATACATCACTCATACATGCATCATAATTTTCTATCACTAAAAGACATGCATGGTATTATATCTTAAATATTGTCCCATTTCTTGAAGACGGGTAACAGAAATCTAATATTTTATAGTTGTGTGATTAAACCAACATATGTATACATTTTTTCATTTTTAAAAGTTGGTTTAGTGCTATCCTAGTCTTCTAATATCAACCACAAAATGTATGATTTGAGGCATATAAGGTGTCTTTCTGTGATTCTACCCATTGTGTAGCTACAGTATATTGTATCTGTTTACAGGTTCACACTTTGACTGGCCCAGTTTCACACTTATCATCCAAAGTGAGATTTCATGAGTTACTTCTTATATAGTTGTCTCCACCCCTATATATTTTTTGACCTTTACCCTGTTTCACTGTAAGTGCAGTAAGTCCTGCTATAATGTGTGTGTGAACCATGTGTTAACAGAGAGACAAAATGGCACTGTCAAGGCCTAAATAAACCCATTCACACATTCACAAACCAAAAAAACTGGGTTGGTCCACTCAGTAAACAAACGCACATGTCCAAGCTGGAATACCAATTGGATAGTCAGTCTCTTTGCTTTTGCCATCGGAACGTTTTTTTGTTCCAGAGTCTTTCTACTCAAGGGTGTTACATGACTGCATATTACCAAAACCCATCTTTAGTGGTTGATAAGATTGTAAAAATATCTTAAAAAAAGTTCCAAATGTTTAGGAACCACTGTTCAACCTCTTCACTTGGCATTTCTGAATCATTGACACAAGTGTCTGGCTGGCGGTGTGCATGTCGACTATCGGCAAAATATTGTCCTTTGCCAAGCGCGATCACTGATGTTTCGCATAACAGGCTGTGCTGCAGGTCCTATCAGCGGCCTAGCCAGATATAGCCTGAGAAAGCAGAGCGGTGCAGCTTTCAGCCTCCTCCTTGACTGTTGCGCTTGTAACCAAACGGTTGCCAAACACCACAACTGGCGTTTAGATGTGCTTTTGTAATTCAGATTCAGAGAATGTGTGGAGAGAGCTGTTTCAGCCCTGCTGCAAATCAATAACATATCTAAAGTCTGTTGTAGAGTGTTAAATGATAGCTAATGTTCTCCTCAATGCGTGGGAGGGCAGAATCCCCCCCCCCTGCGTTACACAGGTACACATACATAAACACAAGCCCAAAAAGCAAAGCAAGTGGAAAATGCACCGCAAATATGTCTTAAAAGGGCATGTTCTGTACTTCTCGTGTAGTTAGCATGACACGTCTGACTGCCTCTTAGTCCTGTCCCTTTCTTCTTTTTTTTTAATATGAACTATACAGCTCCATTTCACACCATCAGAATTTGATTGTAATCTCAGTAATATTTGTCGTATGAGAGTCGTCAGTTTGCACAGGTGTCCATGGTTATTAGACCAGTGTAGTTCAGGGAGCAGCTGGTCCCAACAACAGTTTAGACATTAAGGATTTACCTGAGTAATGCTAACCTATTTACAGAATGATCCTTCATTTAATGTGAAAAGTTTTAGGCCTGGTCTGACAGCTAAAGGGGATTAGAGAGATTCTACTGTGTAAATGACGCTAGTGTATTTACCTCCAGAAACGGCGTTGATGTAAATTAATTCTGTAGAGATTGTTGTCAGTAAAATGAACAGCTCTATATGTCCATTGTTGCCTTGTGTTGCCTCAATCTAAAATGTATCCAGGATCCAATTTCGCTGCTCATTTCCACATTTGGCCAGAACACTGTTAGAACTAAAAGTTCTAATTGTAAGCCACTAGAAATTCAGGGGTATGTTTTGTATGCACAAGGCTTAGTATAAAGACGGAGATTTGGCGAACAGGGCTTTGTTTAAATCTAAATTGTTTTGTGTCGTCGTCATTGGTCAAAGTCCACTGGCAGGGCCCTTAAAACATGCTTGGAAGACTGACTAAGCTGTTTTAAGTGTTGCTCAATACAAGGAAGCAATTCTCAGGTCATTACCCAGTTGAAAAGCCTTAACCTGATGATGGATGGTAACAACCCATCAGACCACTGCACCTCTGAGTCATTACCTTTCTCTCATTCTGTCGCTCCTTCTGTATCTCTCCCCAACCCTTTGTGTACCGTCTAGTTAAAATGTCAAATGATAAATGGGTATATCGTTTACATTAAGATATTCACACTATACAACATTTAGATATGTATAATAATACATTTTTGTACATGGCCTAAGCCTACTGTACATTTTTGTACATTTGTTTTTTGTACCCACTTTTCTTTTTAGTACAAGGCATTTTAGTCGAACTTGATATAAATGCGCACACCTGCTCTGATTATACAGTATATACATCACGCCACTCTGTTGAAAATTGCTTGTGAAGTTTTAGTTTGTCACAATATTACAGAAATGTTTACTGTGTGCCGTTTTGTTTTCAGGGATTATATCTCTCTGTACTCAACAGTTTGCTTTCATATTCATCCCTGAATCCACAGCCAGCTTCCTTTTTTATTGCCGCCTTGTTTCAGTTCCAACAAAGTCATCCAATTGTTTGCTCTGAATACTATCTGTGTGAAATGACACAGTAGTGTATCTTACACTGGCTGTGCATATTCTGTGCACTAGGCTTGCCGTTGAATACAGCTGTGAGGATGCATGTAGTACATTATCTGCCCCCATCTCCCCCTCTATGTCCTTACTCCCCTCATAGCCTGCTAGGTATTGGCTGCGCCATGCAGCAGTAACGGCCTCTCTCATTGGTGGAAGATGGATGATTACTGCGTGTGTTTGCACACCTAACAGTTTTATTCAACTGACTTTTCTTTTAGGTTTCGGGGGAAGGCAGAGTGCTTGAGTGCCTCTGTATTGGGAGAGGTAGTTTAAGGTTAATCCTGGTGTTTGAGGCAAAGGAAGTCTATTTACAGGACACCACCTCCCTCCCTCATGCATGATTCAACAACACCCCTCCCCCACTCCCCCTGATCAGCTGGAGGAAGTGGTGGCTCGGCCAATGGGATTACAATGCCGGGTTTGGCCCCGTGTGTAGAGAGAGAGAGAGCGAGAGAGAATCGACTGCAGCAGCAGCAGCTAGAAGCTCTCCCTTCTCTGTGTGTGTGCAAAGAATATGTAGGGCAGCCTCCCTCACCCTGCCTCACCCTGCCATCCCTCTGTCTGCGTGTCTGCCTTTGTCTCTGCTCTGTAGCTGTAGTCACCGCGGCTGCTCTTCCGCGTTCAGCGCTCGCTCGCTCGCTCCTCGTCTTCGGGCTCACCTGAAAGGATTTACAGCAGGAGCATGTAACCTCTCCCTGGTAGCCATTGTCTGTGTGAGAGTGTGTGTTTGTGTGGGACCAAGCTATGAATTCCTGTTGGAAGATGAAGCTTCAGGTAAACGCTTACACACACTCGTCTGTGCCAACCGTTGTGTTGTTGCTTTGTTGATGATGATATAATTTATAATTTTATAACCACAATAAATACAGTGTATATTGTTTGTCTAAGGATTAGTTGTTATGGACAAGTGTTAAGTCCTTGAAACCTTCTGTATTGTGTGTATCTATCTATCTATCTATCTATCTATCTATCTATCTATCTATCTATCTATCTATCTATCTATCTATCTATCTATCTGAGAGGGAATAATGGAGGCAGCCTCAATTGTTCTATTAGGTGGTTGTTATGGTGAGTCATTGGCGAAGCACCCCTCTGCTAGAAGAAATAACTGCCTAGAGAGTGTGTGAGAGAGAGAAATTAACAGAAAGAGAGAGAGTGACGGGTTTAAAAAAGACTGCATGTCCAGTACTTGTTTGTATGTCAGGCAGATATCCTATCCCTACAGACCCAAGCCCTGTTCAGTCAGAACAGGGATTGGGTCTGTAGGGTGAGTCCCTTTGCAGACAGTGTTGTACTGTGTACCGTTTCTGGTGATGTTTACAAATGTAGATTTACATGCGGGACTGGAGGCATTGCGCTTTGTGTTTGTCTGGATTTGCCGCGGTCTCTGTTGACACGACTGTATCTCTTCAGGGTTCTCTCCCTCGTCATCTGTGCTTTGTGTGTGTGTGAATACATCCGGACAAAGAGGAGAATGTTTTCAGAGGAGCATCTGCCACCTCTGCTTTACGAATGAACTGCCCTACTTTGCTCCTGTGCTCCCTTCTGCCCTTTGTTCACCAGATGAGTGGGGGTGCACGTTACATGGCCACTAAACACATACAGTCACAGGACGCATAAAGCCATCTTTTACACTGTAAACGTCACACCAAAGGATTTTATATCAGCCACTGTAATAGCATTCTAGGCCCTCTTCTTCCTGCAAGAACAGACAATATGAGGTTTGTATTGGGCCTGGTCTAAAAAAAAAAAAAAAATCACACTTTAATTGAATGCATTTTCTATATTCTATTCTATGTTACCGACAAATGAAACCGTGTTACTTCTGCTCTTCCTGCTAATCCTGCAAGAGCACACCGGTGTATGTGTTTCTAAAAAAAAAAAAAAAAGGAATAGAAACGTTGCGGTACAAAACAGGTTTTTATTTTGTCATGGTGCTAATGTTACTAACACTACGCTTTGTAAGTCATGGTTAATGTAAGCGTTGGTGCAATGTGTTCAGTGTGTCTCCAGACTACACCATCAATTTAACATTACCTCTAGGTTATTTGACTTGACCCCGCGGGTGACTAGAGGTTGCTGCAGCAACAGAACACTGTTCCAGCGGTGGTGTCCTTCAGTACACATGAACCCGTTGACCCCTGCGCTTTGTGCCATCCTGGGGCCTTTTCCTGCGTCTCTGTGCATGTGTTCGCTGGCACAGGACATTACTATTAAGCAGGACTGACCTGGAGTTTCAAGACAGGTGGCTGCTCCCGCAGTGTATGGCTAGCGAAGTGTGCCGTTGTCTGCCCTCTTGCTGTCTTTGTTTTTATTTTATTTTATTTTATTTTATTTCTTTTAAACGAACGGCAACGCACAGAAACCTGAACCCGTCTTTTCTTTCCCCTGAGCCACAGCTTAACATGGCAACATCCCCTCATACTTTATGTCAAATACCCGAGAGAGGAATGGTGGATGGTGGGTGAGTGATGGATGGAGGGAGAGCAGAGGTGGGGATTAATGCAGTCACATGTCACGGTAGGAGCTTAGAAACCTGTCAGTGGAGGAGGGGTGGGAAGGTGAATTGAGAAAGAGAAGAAGAGGAAACCATAGTCAATAACGGACAGAAGAGACGATTATATAAGAAAAATGAATATTTTCGTGTCTTGTTGGCATATTGTGTAATTCAGTCTATTTTTCAATCTTGTTCACAGTGGGGAAAGGGTGCACAATTGAGGCCCTTCAGAACAAAGCCTTCTCCGGTCTTAACGTTTTGACTAGTCAAACGTGCAGTGGTTCCAAAAGTATGGCTACATTCCCGTTAGGGAAGTGTACTGTAAAGAGCTGAAGTGAAAGTGGAACTTCTGCATTGTGCTCCAAAAGTAAAGAAAGCAATTTCAACACTCATCCAAAAAAATCTAGCACAGGAACATAAGCGTTCAACACTGTCATGGGGTCCGTTACCTTTGTCTAGACAGAGATTGTCAGTTAAAATGGACTCTAGTCCCTCGTAAACTAAGCTATGTACATTAATATCAATTTAATCCAGTATGTAAAGTGTATTTATTGAATGTTCAAAAAAAATTGTGGTTATACCTTTTGTTAAAGGTGTGTGTTGGGAACACACCGTGTTCTTCTAGAATATGATACAATAATATAGTAGGATCAGCCTTTTAGAAACCCTTTTCAGCTTTTTAGAAAGTTTGATAATGGCATAGAGAAACAGAGCCTAGCCCTCAAGTAGGGGTGAGATTTGGCTCTCTCTATAGGGCCTCCCCAAGCTGCTTGAGTAGAGTGCTGCTAGCTGAAAAAGATGCTCAGCGGACACAGGCCTCAGGCTGTTATTTGAGATGCTCCTTGAAGTAGTCTGCTGTACAGCCCAGTGTGTTGAACTGAGTGGGTGTTTTACAGTGGTGCCTTATTAGCTTGCTTGGACAGCGTCTCAGTCATTGCTTTTTTGAGCATTGCTAAGATGGACAGCACAGGAGCAACTTAACCGTGGTTTACACATACGCTTATACAGTACACGTCTTTTAGCCTCTCTTGTAATGTGCTGTGTATGCAAGTTGAAGGTTTATAGCACATGGGACTGTTGACAATTGACACTGTTTTTTTGCTAATTATCCGATCCGTTATTCAGTACTCAACCCGAGCTGTAGCTAATTAGATTTCCCATTAATCAGCATCTCCTTGGCTGTGCATGTCCATTTGTTTTCTGAAATGTATACCATTTATTTTTTTGTGTGTGTATGGCATCATACAACCCTTGGTCTGTGCTCTAAGGTCTAGATGTTGGGTTCTCAGATCTGCATGTGCGTGTACTCCTGAACCCGGATAGCACATGATGTGATTCCACAACCGCCGACTACACTACCTCCCATGACCGGATCATTCCTGCCCATATCCTGTTTGGACATACTGATGCAATTAACCTCTGAGATGGAGAGCTATGAGAGACTGATAACAGAAGGATGAGAAGGGAGAGGAAGCCACAAGCCAATGGAACACAAGCGGACGCCCTCTGACGCCCATACAGATGAGGGATAGATATAGATACTATATACACTCACCTAAAGGATTATTAGGAACACCATACTAATACTGTGTTTGACTCCCTTTCGCCTTCAGAACTGCC
>JAOEHI010004452.1:0-10026 GCA_025447815.1 Percopsis transmontana | reverse complement strand
AATGTTATCTGCTTGCAAAAACTGGTGGTTAACCAGTTCAACTGTTGACAAATGTACTAATTGTAAGTCGCTTTGTATAAAAGCGTCTGCTAAATGCTGTAAATGTAAATGTGTTTTTTGACGATGCCAAAAACCCTAGAGGTGAAATTGACAGTAACAGTGTTAAGGAGTTATTCTGTTTTCTTGCAGTGACCTTGTTTGCGTCACTAATTCTGGGTCTGGGTCAATCTGGGTCTGGTTTTTATTTGAAAGATGGTAGCCTCCTCAACTTCCTTTGTAAATTGCATTGGCAAACAACACTAATTTTGACCGATGTCATCTTTGAATTCATTTTAACAAAATCTAAAAAGACTAACCTAATTTAGAGTACAAGGCTTTAGAAGAAACCTACAGTATTATAGGCTATATGCTATAATTTTGGTGCACTCTGGCCTTAATGCCACTATTTCGTATTAGGTTGTAGTTTCTCACAGTCAGACAGGCTTTCTTAATAACCTACTGCTTTTTTATTTCCTGCTGCTCTCTCTTGTCTGTTACCATAAAAGCTAATGGTTAACCAGGTATAGTTAGCATTTAAGTATGCTGTACACTGTTTGCACAGGCTGAAAAAGACATACGCTCACCCTTAATCCTATACTCCAGGTGTGTTTTGGCAAGTTTGCAACATGATGGTATGCCAGCTGTGTTATGCATTATAACCCAACGGACATATGTATGTCCGTTTCTCCTTCGCGTCATAGTAGAAAACAAAACTGGAATTATATATTCTTAGTGTTTCTCACATTTAACAAGCACAGTTCTAGTGCAGTAAGTGTGTGGACATCATTTGATATTTTCTGCTGGTGGTATTCAACAGAAGAAACTCAATCAGTGATGATGTAAACCGTTCTGATGCAATTATTCTGAAATTAGTTTTTGTATTGTTTTTATATTGTATACTTAACTGTTCTTCGTGGCCAGGTCACCCTTGCAAAAGAGACTATGCCTACATGTGTCTTCCTGGTTAATACAAAAAAAATTCTGGCCAACAAATGTAACTTAATTTTTGTCTAGTATTATTACTGTATATACTCCTGTAACTCCTTTGTTTGGGTAACAGACCACAACCCACCGCATTAGACAAGAAAAGAGACCCTTTGAAACGGTTTGAAACGGCTTTAAAAAGTCCCATGCCCTTAGTCTAAACCTTTTTAGGTGGCTCTGCTCTGAAAAGCACTCAGCGAACAGTGTGATTGAATGTGTGTGCAAAGGGACTTTATTTAGCCTAATGTGAAATACCAAAGCAAGGGCATGAAGGCAGCTTGCTGGTAGAGAGGTTGTCACGTTCCAACTTTCCAGTGTTCGCTGGGCGATGAGACCATTTTAGGGACGGCACCATGTTCTTTTCTCTGTGTGTGTGTGCGTGCACTTGTGTGCGCTAGCCGTGACACAAAAACAAGTTGTCTTTGCAACCAGTGTTGGAGTGTCTGCTCTTTCTCACCGACAGAGAGAGAGAGAGAGAGAGAGAGAGAGAGAGAGAGAGAATGTGTATATTGTGCTGCTACGTCAGGGATTTCATGCAGATGTCCTCTGGCTGAATACAAGTTCAGTAGTTACCATTTGATGAGAGGAATTTGCTTGTGGTCAGATTGTGGTGTTTCTGAGGAAACCCCCTCAGAAAAACAACATTCAAGATTCCAAGGCTGCGTTGCTGTCGTAAATGTCAACATTTCGGTGTGTATCCATGTATGTGATTGGGCATGAAGTGTGTGAAACCCCTATTTGTGAGAATATGTAAGTGTTCTTTTCAGAGGGCAACAAAAAAAACTTGAATCCCTATTGATTCAAATTGAATGCTTGTCATTTCTAACTTCCTCTTCAAATTTCTGATCTCTCATTGGCTCACATAGTCTTATCGTTATGCAGTTGTCATGGATAAGTCATTCTACATTATGGTCATTACCATGGGCAACACTGTCCATCGCCATGACACTGCCCTGACATCCTAATATGATCTTGACTCATTTCCTCTTGGCTGGTCATCATTTAGATTTTGTGGAATGCATTGCCGGCATTCCACTCGGTATTTCTTAAATTGATAAAATTTAGCTTTTCCATGCTGCAACAATCAATCAACAGGATAGTAGACACAAATCAAAGGTTAAATCCATTGACTATTTTCCCAGTTCTACTAAAGTCAATATTTGTTCTAGCTGTGTGCTGTGTAATTCCATAAACATTTGAGCTGTGGAGTTTAGGGTGAAGAATCAAATATGCTAGTTCAAAGAACATGTTTAGACAGTTTAAATTATTATCTGGTTTAGTGGAAATGAGAATAGTAATAGCAAGTGGGGGTATAGCTCAGTGGTAGAGCATTTGACTGCAGATCAAGAGGTCCCCGGTTCAAATCCGGGTGCCCCCTCATTTTGTGGCTGGTGGCTAGCACTGTTTTCTCACAGCAATGAGGTCTTGGTTTTGAGCCCAACCAGCCCCCTGCCATGTGGGTTTACTCTGAGTGCTCAAGTTTCTGAGTGCTCCAGAAAAATATATGTTAGGTTAAGACTCTGACTAGGCACTGGCATTAGAACTGGACCCTATGTTTTTATATATGATAGGTGGAAGCATAATGAAAACAGAGAATGTGACTATAGAATGTGACAGATAGAATGTGACTTAATTTACCAAAAACATTTCGAAAAGTGCACATACATTGTAAACAACTAAAATTTGAAGCACAATAAAGTGAAACAGACTAATACACTCACAGAAGGCAAGTCTACACAAGTGAGTTTATAAAGTCACTTAGGTACAGATACCTCTACTGTGAAAAACTCTCATCAAAAGCAAAACCTGCCTGGACTGTAATGTTACTGTGGTGTTGCAGCATTTATAGAACAAGCTTTGGGTGCAAATGAATGGTGTAGAACAGCAGTTCTAAAACGGTTAAATCCATGACCCCAAAATTGCCTCATATGAACCAAAAGTGGTTCATAGGTAGTTGTAGGCACACACAAAATATGACCTAGATAGCATAGGTCCTCCTGTTAAACTCCCAAACGCATCTGAGCTGGGGAAAGGAATATGAGAGGCGAAACACTGATGACTGACAAAGTGACATGTCTCTTGGCCTGGTTAGCTAACACACTCATTAGTTCTGATGTTATTGGGAGAGCCTTAGTGCTGTAAACATTTCATGTTCCCTTACCCTGTACACACAATCTATGGCATTTAGTGGACATCCCTTAGCATAGAGCAACTGCAAATGCCCTTTTTGCTTGCACAATGCATTTCCCTGTCTGTTTATATAAATGTTCTATCTCCATTTCCCTTTTGTTTGCAGTGATAGCGTTGTTTTGGTGTCGATAACACCCACTCCACAAGTATGGACAAGCCTGTGGGTTTGCTCTTATTGGCACTGATGTATGCCTGGGTAGAAACACTTCATGCTGATCATATATAGTCATCACAAAAAAATTGCTAGGAAGACACAATAGCTTTACCCAGAATCTGTGGGGACAGATGACTTAAACTACAATGTTTATTGACATTTATTTTTGAAAATGTTTTGGCAAAAGTTCAGGGAGCTTTAAGCTAATGTATGCTTCATATTACATAGTACATTAAGCAGTTGAAACCACTTGTGTCCTTCAACACACACACACTCTAAATATGTCTGTCAAAGGCTTCTGTTCTGGGCTCCAAGCTCCTATCTGAACTGACAAGAAGAAACTTTGGGCAGCATTGCCTTGCCAATCAATATCCCACTGGACAGTTAAGATTAAGGCTATACAGAGCCATGAAAACCTGCTGTACACTGTCAGAGACGGATACACACATTCACACGAGCAATGGGTGGACATCAATGGTTCGTTGTTATTGCACGATATTGGATATAATAATAATGTAATATAGTGTAATATATTAATATTAATATTAATGTAATATTATATGTAATAATAATGTATGCTTGTCACAAAATTCCCACGACATTCCTGGACTTGCCTCATGGCACACCGTTTGAGTACCACTGCAGTGGCGTATGCTTGAATAACACATGCAGCCTACCCCTGGTAAGTTTAACCTGCCAGGCTATTGAAATGGGCGCCAGTCTCACTCAAGCCTTTTCTATCCGCTGTCTCCAATGTCCATAATCATTTTAATAAATACACATAGATCACTTCTGATCTGATTGCACTGGCCCCATTACCCAACCAGTGAGCTTCCTAACGGCTTTTATGTAACCACACGTTGTCTCTTTGCCTATTACGAGTCAGAGCTATGGACCTCTAAGAGTTATCACGAAAGTATTGTGTTACTAACTATATATAGCATGTGCATGTAAGGTTATAAAACCTCCAAAGCTGTGTGTACGTCTCTGTCATAAGTCTAACTCATATCACTCACATAACCCTTATCCTGCCTTGGCTATTATCTGTTTCTCTATTTTACGATCATTGTCTCTCTTTATACAGCCAAAATAAGACACAGGGAGGTGACAATAAGACACATTTTTTACATTTAAAAAAAAAATTCAACCAGCCATAAACATTGTTGTTGTCTTAACTCTCCTTGGCCAGCAGATGTCAATCTAGAGTCTTAGTTCAAACAGACAGAAGAGCAGATATATATATATATATATAAATAACAAAAAGCACAGTTCACATACAGTGTCAAAATGTATCAATAAATAACAAATGACTAATGAATATCTAAAAGAAGAACAGTAATGTGTGTGGTGGGAGGGAGGGAGGGAGGGAGGCAGTTTGGAGCAGTTCACACCTTCTAGGCCCCCCATCAACCACATATAGAGGACTAAAGACTTCTACACCTCTGTAAGCGAAGATAACTACATGTGTTAGTTATTAAACCCTGTTAAAGTTACCACTTCACAGGACATAATAGCAACACGTACACAGATGAAAACAAAACTAAATAATTGTAATACACAACATGTAGTCATACTAGTTGTCTCTCCCACTAGCTTGTTAATACTGATTGTGACTAATATGCAAGCCTCTGACTGTAGCTTGTTGCTGCTCTCACTTGTGGAGTGTGTGGGAGAGAGAGAGAGAGAGAGAGCATGGGTGTGTACCCATCTCAGCTCCTCCACAGCTCCAGCCATTCAGCCTCACTGGCTCCTCTCAACACACCCAGTACATGTGTTGCTTTCCATGTGTGTGTGTGTGTGTGTGTGTGTGAGAGAGAGAGAGAGAGAGAGAGAGAGAGAAAGTGGGTGTGAGAGCGCTGGTCCCTCTATGTGCTGCTAAAGTGTGGCAGGCGCTCGGTGCTTCGGTTGCCCCTCCATGCTGGATTAAAATCCCCTTTGGACCCTGCTGTGGGAGATACACACCTGCACAGACAAACACACACACACACACACACACACGCGTACACAACCGCTGCGATGAGCGAGGAGGTTAAAGAGAGGGCTACAGGAAAGCCGTCTCCCCGTAAGAAGAAGGGAAAGAAGGTAAAAGAAATAAAGGGGGTTTAGTAAACCACTTTATGGCTGCTGCTTGAGATGAAAAATAGCTGGGGTTCACTGCTGTTAAATCTGGTGTGCTGATGTCACTAACGAGCAAGATTGGGTTTTATCTTAGCCTGGTGTTATATTATTTGGCTTTAAGGGGAAAATGTCAGATTTTTTAGCTGTGGTTAAATACTAGATATAATTCTTTGTTTTGTTTGTTAATACAGAGTGGTCAAGAGTGGACCATCTTTTGGCAGCTGACATACATCTATTACATGGTGTTCAAATTCATTTGTTTAATCAATTTGTTTGTTTTTAGTGATTAGAGTGAAGGAGATGTTCCTTCTATTATCTGAAGATGCTAATCCTATATGATGTATTAGCTTTGATAATTCAAAATAGATTTTTGCTATAATTCCTCTAGAATTCTTGTTATTTGGAGATGTTGATTACAAATCCATCTTTAATTTGCTGATGGAAGGGCTAGCAGGCGGCTCTGGAGCACCTGTTTACTTGCTCTGTACATCACACAGTGCTCTGGAGCGCAGAGAGAGAGAGGAAAGAGGCAGCAGAGAAAGGTGGAGAATGTTTTGGCAAGGGAAGGGCACTAACAGGGAGGAGGTTATAGAGAGGAGGAGACAAGGCGTGGTGGAGAAACAGCAGAACGGGGAAAAAGAATGTTAACGGTTGAAGAAGTGGAGGGGAGAGAGGAAAAATGAACGGAGGAGAAAAGAGAAGTTAGGGACTAGGCTTGGGTGTACATGATATGGTACATGATATGGATGCCAGTTTAAGTATGCCTGTGTCTGTGTGTTATACCTAATAACACAGTGAATGAAAAGATGTTGGCTCTCACTGCTTTATAGGTTTTCCTGCACTAAGCAAAGACATCAGGATTTGTAGTCCCTCAGTGGCAGGCTGTCTGGATAAGAGGGTGGAGTGTGTAGTCACTGTTTATCTTATTTTGTAGTCCCACCTCACTGAAAGAGGAGAGCAAACCTAGGATATCATCCTGTTTCTTTTAAAACTAATTACAAAAACGTATGTTGTGCTCTCTGCTTGAGGACTTCTTTCTTTGAGGTTCATTCGGTTAGGATGCAGTTATTAGTTTAGAACTTCCTAGTACAAATAGGCACAGTGTGTCTTTGTGTGTGTGTGTGTGTGTGTGTGTGTGTGTGTGTGTGTGTGTGTTTCCACTGCACACTGCAGTAAAAGTACTTGCTGGCTAAGCAGGTATATCCTGTGAGATTTTTCCCATTATATGTAGTCAGCTGCACCCAGTTGTTTTATACTGGAATCCCTCTCTCACATCCCACTAGTAGTGCTTTAAGAAGTGGGGGTCAGAGATCATTCGGGGTCGCAACGCAAACATTTATTTCATTATTGTTTTGAATCACATTTTTACACACAATTTGTAATAGTGTTTATGTTTTTTTATTTACATTTTACATTTACAGCATTTATATATACAGGTTTTTTTATACACAGGTTATATCATTTTTATATACAGGTTATATCATTTTTTATATACAGGTTATTAGGTTATTCTGTTAAGTGGTTCACAGTTCATTATGTGACTATACTAAACCACAAACTGAATCACTGTGTCTTTTGATAGTCACTGCACAAAGAGATTATATGATTAATGATTTTACACTGCACATAGAAGGATACACACTCATACAATTACATATTACTGCTGTACTGCAGTACCATTGAGAAGGTCTCTATACAGATACTACTGTACAGTACAATGCTGTGAAGATTTATGGTTCTCATTATTTTTGTAGAATGTCAGTGATTGTGTGTGTGTTGTGGGTTGAAAATTGGGATGAGGAGAGATGTTTTTTGGTGGGGGGGGGGGGGTGAACAAAGGTGAAGGGAATGAATGAAGATGAACAGAATACAGACGAAGGGGAGAATAAGAGGAGAGAAGAAACAGGAAAGTAAGACTGGGGAGGGACAACAAAGTGGAAGAGGAGTAAACGTGAAAGGAAGGGAGCGGGAAAGGGGGCGAGCAAAGGAGGAGAGAGAGCGCAATGTATGGAGCAGAGGAACAGAGGTAGGGGGAAGGAGAAAGGGAGCGGTGACCTCCAGCATCTCCTCCTGATAGGAGGTGACTGTGCTGTCTCTGCCTATTCTGTGGCAGAGGGGATCAGAAATGAAAAACAGTAGTGTCAAATTGGGGGGGGGGGAGGAGAAAGAAGGGCATTGGAGTGATAGGAGCAGAAAGGAAACGAGTGTGAGAGCAACAAAAAGAGAGGGGTTCAGTCCCGTGGCAGTGCTGCCTCCTCTCTCAGCCTGTTGCTAGGGACTGGGATATATGTGGTGACACAACCATGGTAGCAACACTGTTGATGTCTATCAAATTCCAGTGAACTAAGTTAGGAAGGGTCAAAAGGCATGATTGGCACTTCAAAGTACAGCACCATTATAGCATTTAGAGATTAATTCATTATCAAATTGAATGGCAGTGGTAGAGAAATCGTATACAAAGATATTTATTTAAGTCCTGTTTATTTACTTGTACAGATTTTATGTTTTGTGTGTGCATAGACTGCTTCATTAACCAGAATCAAGACTGCTCTTACCTGTAAATAAGGCATGTAGAAATGGCCTAATAATAGAGGCAGGTTTATAATAATCCTTGTGTGTGTGTTTGACAGAGAGTGAGATAGAAAGATAGAGAGAGAAAGAATGTGTTCCTATCACTGTTGTGAAGTCAAACAATTGTTGTAATGTGATGCTTGGTTCATTTTCCCTGCAAGCTCTGACATAGAGCTGTTACAATAATGACCATTGACTGCAGCAGATATCACTTGAGTGGTGAAGCTGGTGAAGCTAATGGCAAGTTGACACTAGGGTACACTAAATGGAGCTGTGCTCTTATTGTGTATCTGTGTGTGTGTGTATTCACAAGTTCTGTATTGTAAGCTTAGAATGATCACAAAGCAGGGGTGAGTGTTGTCCTAAAGTAAGGTGAAATGAGCCATAAAACATGTACATCCCAAGTGTGACTTTGTGTTGTTCTACTGGCTATCTATCTTGATGAGAAGTTCAGACATCATTCGTATTATTCATGCTCTAGTTCCTACTTGGTAAAATACCTGTTGGCAAATTCCATTCTAAATTACCTTTTTGTTCCCATGTCCTTGAATAGCTTGCTTGGCATTTGTAGTTACATGTGCAACCTTCTGCTCATGGTAGAGGGGCAAAACACCGACAGTCAAATATCTGAAAGATGTTGCTGAGTCATTCCTGCAATACCCGACACATTCCCAAAATTAAATATCACATGATTATATTTACTATCAAAGGATTCTCAATCAACAGTTGTACAGGACAGAGAAAGGCAGAGCGTATTGAATAATCATAATAATAATAAAAATAATAACAAGCAGTGAAGTTATTTGTAGGCAAGTGTACTGTTATGTAACTTGTCTGCCCACGTTTAGTCATCTTCATCCCACAGCTTCTGTGATGTCAATACTGTCAGGGTTTTTACTAGGCATGAGGAGGCAGCTCCACTACGCTAGCCTTTTGGTTTAGCTAAGATGCTATTTGATGAAACAAAGTGGTCAACCTGTAGCCTTGAGTCAATGACAGTTTGTCAAGAGACAAGGTGAGGTATCACTTCACTTTCACCAGAAGGAGCAAAATAAATTAGAAAAATACATTAACCACAAATAATTGTAAATGTACAAGATTTGGTCTTTACCGCGCACATACATTTAGCACGTTTCAGTTTGTTTCTTGCTAATTGGAAATTGCATAATCTTTAATAAGCAAGACTTGATATACATGTAAAAGGTCACTTAAAGGCTTTGTGGGTAAATGTCTCTTATGGTTACTGCTGTAACCCACAGGATCTTTCAACCGTGCAGTGATTGTCCAAATACTACTGCCAGTGAGATATTCTGGTTGAAAACAGCCATGTTACTCTATCCCGTACTGTACTTTCAGTTGGAATGACCAGCGTACTGCAAAGCTTGGCACTGGCTAGCTTCTTGTACATACCACTATTCAACACAGAGATTGATGTTAGCAAACCTGATCCTAACAGCCACCAAACAGAGTTTGACTAGGCTGTACTTCAGTGTGCCATGTTGGGAACATTTAACCATAACTTTAGTGTTCCAAATAAGTAATACCTCATAACATTGGCATGAGAAGACATGTATCATAAAAAACAATCTGCTGGCATAGAGATTAAGAGGTAGGCCTATACCTCTCTTTAGCTCTTTAGTCACACCCCTTCTGTATGGGTTGACTGAACTTGTTTACCCTAACATGCTAAAATGAATTAAAGCCCACACAAAATCAGTATATGATCCTTTGCTGTCTATTACATTAAGTTCAAGTTATCTATCTATTCATTTAGATTTTAGCAGGATATAAAAATGCTTTGTCAACCCGGCTAGCTCAGTCGGTAGAGCATGAGACTCTTAATCTCAGCCCCACGTTGGGCGGGATTATTTTTATTCTTTTATTGTTGAAGTCTTAAAGGTCCAGTGTGTAATATTTCAGAGGATCTAGTGACATAAATGCAATATAAGATCCATAACTATGTTGTCAGT
>JAOEHI010004451.1:0-10026 GCA_025447815.1 Percopsis transmontana | reverse complement strand
GAATGGTTGATTAGATAATTGCATTAATGAGAAATTGAACAGGTGTTCCTAATAATCCTTTAGGTGAGTGTATAGTGCTGTAATATATAATCAAGCGTTTTTTTCTCCATAATTTCAATACATAACCTCGAAACTTGTTGAAGTTTGAGTAGACATACTAGCTACTTAACTCTAGGCCTATAACTGATGATACCACATTTGGGCATGAAGGGCACCATGGCAACCATTGAATCAAAGTATCCTCTCTACACAATAAGTCACTTGGTCTTTAATTCGATGATTGCCTTAGGTATGGTGTTCTTACAGGCTTCCAACAATTGGGGCTATTCAATCTTCAAAAACCACACTAGAATGATTTTGTTTCTTTAGGACTCATATACAGAAAGCTATGCGTTGCAACTCTGTGCTAGACATTGTAGGTGGCATGGATTGCGTGTAAAAGAGGGTCTTGGTGTTAGAACATGAATTGGTCTTCTTTAACTAGGATTATGGCGTTTTAAAGAAAATTATAGTCCCGTACCATGGTACATGCGCACACCGGCCCGCACACACGATCGTATTGGTCCGACTGCAAAACTGTCCGTGGCGAAACCACCGGGTCTAGAATTGTTTAAACTTTGCTGACTTTGTCTTATTGTTTAATACATAAATGGTCGTATTGTGGAGGGTATTTATTTTCACTTTAAACAGGGTAGTAAGAAGATAGTAACTTTGGGTAAATTAATCTAATTTTAAAACAACAAGTCATAGTCTCACTAAGGACCATTGCCCACATTACTGCCTAAGTAAGAACAACTTGTTCTCGTCATAATATCTCACGATGGACACGTTTATTAACCTAACAAATCAAACTCAAGGACGTGACCGCCTGTTCAGGTAAGCGTTTTTCTGATATAATAATGTTGTTTTGTTGCATAAAGTAGCCTTATAGCTGGTGTCTTAACAACTAGCAGGGGTGCTGTTTATAAGCGGCTATGATGGCTAATGAATGCGCTTCTTTCAGGGCAACCCAGTATGCCTGTGCGACATTAAAATATCTACTACGAAACAATGCGGAAAGAAAGGAACTAGCAGCCAAACTTCAAAGTCTGGAATCCAACATGAGCGGTGGACGAAAATGTAAGTTTAAACAGGAACTAGACGGGAACGGGGATAAAGCTCAGAGGTCCAAAATCCACTGCTACTGTAACCATGAAACTCGAGTGGACTCAATATGTGAGCGCCATAGGAAAATCAATAAAAAAACTACTACTGATAATAATACCAATAAAAACACAATAGAGGTAAAGGGTTCTCATTTTGTTGAGTTGAAATGAAGATCCACTTAGTACATGAGGGGCTCCTTGAGGTCAAAGTCCTTGTCTCCATTCCCAGTGTTGCTTCAAAACTGTCCGTCTCAGAATCGGGCAAGTTAAGAGTCAGACTAGAGTGCACCAGCTAATCATCTTTTCTTTCAAATGGATATTCCTTTGAGCTAATCTCTGTTACAGAGCTTTTTATTTTACCATAGAATAGACTAGTGAACTCCGTGCTTGGAATTCATAGCCAGAGTGAAGTAGGACTGTAACATATTCTATACAAAGCTTCATATGTATTTAGTAGATTGCATGCCTGAACTGGGACATTATATGAAGCTTGTTGACGTAACAGTGTAAATAAAACCTACCTCAACCTTTTGTTGAGGTAGTAACCAAAAGAGGAAAGAAGAGAACTATTGCTTCCTAGACCAGATATAGGAGCTGTTGATAACTCAAAGAAGGCCAACTGATCCCTAGGTGGCTAATGTAATATGTGAAAATTAATTTGTTTGTTATTCTTAATAGACTTCTACAAAAATACAGTCAAATTATTATCTCACAACATAAATGAAACGCTTGCTGTCTTTCCTGTGCTTTTGCCTTGTTGGTCAGTGCTCAGGCTGGGCAACACTGTGAACTCTATTGAGGCTGCCACACGAACCATGAAGCTCACTGACCCAGTGCTGTGCCTGTGCCTTACCATGGCCAACATCAACCGGGGCCTCTACTTCATCTGCGACAATGTGCTTTGGGCCAGACAAGTGGGCCTCGTGCGGCATATCGACAAGGACCGCTGGAACTTGAATGCCTCTCGTTTCTATTTCCTGTCGCTGGTTTTAAGTCTGACCAGGGATGTCTATGAGCTCATCCAGCTAGTGGCACAAAGGGCCCGAGACAAGCGCGTTCAACAGAGGGTCAACCAGCACCTGAGTGAGAGCCCCGAAGTAGCGGAGGTTGTCATTCCTCAGCTGGACGCTTTACTCTTTCTGTTGTTTGACAGCCTTAAAAGCCACCCACCCGTTGCCTTGGACCTGCTGAAAAATGTGTGTGATCTCTTCATTCCCCTGGACAAGTTAGGTATCTATCGGTCCAGTGCTGGAATGGTCGGGGTTTGTGGTTTGATTTCCTCTCTTTTGGGTTTAGTAACCCTCATGCAGCCAAAGTTCAAAATAAAGCCCTGATAGGATTGGAACTTTAATGTGTGCAGATACTCTTGTTAACATTGAACTGTGATTTAAAAAAACAAAAAGGCATTTAGCATAATATATATAAGTATTTTGGGTACTAAAAGGAAACGGTGATGACATTATTTTTAAACTAGCCGTGGGGTTTTACCAGCTCTTTTTACTAGATCTGATATATAATGTTTGAACCTTTTTTAAATCTCTTTTAAGTTGCCTCTTTTTACAGCTTTTTGCTGTCATGAGCAGGTAGGGCTATCGTAACCTTTATAGACTATACATTTTACGTAGGTCATTATTCTTTTTTATGTTATGGTGTTGAGCAGCTGCACTTTAAAGGTGAACACACTGATTCAAAAGGATTTAAACTAATCTATTTTGGCTTTACCATGCATTCTCTCCTCCTAATGCACTCTGTAACAAGAACAATGTATCCATGATCTCTGGCCATCAGTAACCACCAACAGTTGTTGTATTCCGAATCAGAAGTGGACATTTTCAGATTTTTCTGTTTAAAAACACACTCATCAGTGTTACCAATATATAATTACTGTATTCTTTTCTATGATAAGGGTAAAGGTTCTAGCACTGAAACATGTCTTTAAAGCCAAGTTTACATACAGTATCTCCCGTGGGAAAAAAAGAGACAATTTGGCAGTTTCAGGGATTACCTACCTCCTTTTTCTAATGTGTTTTAGTAGCATGGCTTGTTGCCTAATTTATGCCTAAACACTGAATGAAAAACACTCAATTTCTCTTGATTTCAAAATTCTGTATAGAAAAATATGCAATATCAATATGCTATTTATAATGTGGTGTCTTTGTAATAAATATTTGTCTGTCTTTTAAATTTTAAATTAAATAGTTAATATATTGCGCTAATCACAATGTCAATGTGGTTTCTATATTTTTGTTACATATTAGCTCTCTCTGTTGGCTTCTACATTAAAGGGGTCTATTGGCTAATGATATAGCCTTGATTATGTTTTACGGAATATAATGTTTATTCATATATATATATATATATATATATATAAAAAAGATAATGTTAGTTTGACATAATGTAGATTTAGTCCCCATTGATATATATATTCTAGAAACAGGAAGTTGGGCAGACCCAACTATTGACAGTTTTCTACATTAGTCTATAGACATTTTTTCACATTGACCCAGAAGTGTCTTACTGTCTAGCCTGTAAACAAGAAAAAGTGCTTTAAAGCTACTGTAGGTAGGATTTGAGAGTTGCAATGACAGCTAGCTAAAAAGAACAAAAGAGTAAAATTTTGAACATCAACAATCCAGAAACCCAGTGTTTGTTGTAAAGGAAGGATTCCTAGTGATGCAGGGCCTGACTCTGCTATTTCCTAGCCCTGCTTCTGGGCATTCTCAATGAAAACACACCAAATGTGCAATGGCAGTGTGTGTCTCTCTCTGGACCCGCCATTGACCAACCTGTTGTAGCTTTGTGCGTGCATTCATGTGATTGGTCCGGCCAATATACCTTGCCTTTCAATCAAGGAAAAGAGTCCCTGATTGGTCAGAATTATTTTGGCGCTGTCAAAAATTGAAATTGACTTATATAGAGGCAGGGGCTATCAACCAGAGTAGATATTTTCACAGAGCATTTCACTCACTGATAGCTCACTGATATGTATGGCATTTCTAAGAAATGACACTAAATCCTACCTACAGCACCTTTAATGAGTCAAAACACATAAGTGGAAGTGCAAGGATGAGTCATCTGTATTTAACCCAAGAAGTGTCTTATCAGCTAAAGCAACTCCAGACACCTGTGTGGGTGCATGGTGACTTCCTATAACATAATCCTATAGTAAGGAAATCACTATCCTCATCCCCTTTGCGGAATGATTAAACTTCTCTCAGAAGTGAGATATGAACGCAGGCCTTCACTGAAGACCAGAAATCCCATTTTTGGAAAAAATGTCTGAGTGTTGTGCACGGGACTGCTCGGCCATTCAGACAGCTCCATGGATGCACTACTTCCAAAGCTGATCCTGACAACTGCAGTTTTGAAATTTCCCCTGCTAATTTACTCCGCTATAGGCTACATGTTTTTGGGCTGTGGTAAGGTTTCATATTACTCCACACAAAGTTTAAAGAAGTTGCAAAGACTCATTGTCATATGTTTGAACGTGTTAAATACAAATGATTACAATGTCATAGTAATAAGATTGGTTATTAATATGCAGTAACTGTTGCCATTGAACTGCCATTGAAAGAGTAACACTGCCCTCTTAGGGAAACCAACTCTCATAGCACTCAGGATTGTTTGAAAAAACTTTTATTCTTCAATTACTGAGACAACAATCCATCTGCATATGTAAGGTGATGAGGTTGTAATGCAACATCCATGATTTGCCAAGTTGTGACTGAATTGACTGCAAAGAAGAACCCCAAAAAGGACATAAATATTAAAAGCAATAAATAGATGAACATTGTTCTTCTGAATAGATCGATTGCAGTGGCTTTCAATAAACACAGTTGATTTCACAATAATATTGAGACAATTGATTTCCCCCCAATACCATCAAATAAAGTGATCGGGCCAGTATGCCAATAGCAAACAACTTAGATGCAATCCCACAGAGGTCCTGGAAACCTTCAGCACAGGTACATACTGTAGTCATAATCAGATCAATGGCCATGCACTTTTTATATTGTACAAGGCATCTCAAATATTGTTGACTGTATTGTTTCAAGCTAAAATGGGAATACTGTTGGCACAGTAATTTTCAAGAGGACAAAGAGGTAAATAGTAAGTGGCTTTGCATTCCCTATACCAAAAGGCACCTAAAGTAAATTAAACACATCACAAGTGTCACTTGATATGCCCCTTTTGCCCAGGTTAAGGTTTCCCTAACATTCTCATTGTGAAACTCTTAATGCCAAGGCGCTTTTAGGAAACCCAGCCCAGTTCCAACCTGTACATTTGTATAGGTTATGCAAAAAGTATCCTTGAATGGCTGGTCTGAGATATAAAAATGGTGAATGAATGAATGAATTTTATTTGAAAATGTGACCCGACTAGTGATCTTAGATCAGAAGTATGGCAGGGTATCATTGATACAATGCTGGTATAATTCCCTTCAATTATACTTAATATACTGAAGTTAAATAATACTGATACCTTATTCTAGTTCAATTCACAATCATAATTAATATGTTGAGTTTTAAGATATTTGTGCCAAAACAAATTGATTGCCTGTCTCAAATCTGTGACATTTCCTGTTTGTTGCACCAGCTGACCCCATTTTCCTCTGATGTTAAAGGGAATGTAACACTAAAATATTTCTAAAATGTAATAGATTGATAGCTTCGAACAATAACTTAAGAAAATGGCTCCTGTCAGACCATGGTAATGTAACAAATTCATTACGTTATTAGAAAAGAAATGCATCTAACACAAAACAGTTAACACTTAAATGAAAACAATATACAGATCAAACAACAATTGCACTACAGCTTTACTTTTAAGCTAATAAAATGTAAAGAAATTGTCTTAAAACTGCGCAGCTGAACTAGTGTCATTGGCCTGTGTGTACAGCATGTTAAGGCAAAACGTATTAGCTTCATTCACTTATTTTAATCCATCAGATAACACTCTTTACAGTCAATCTTAACAAAAGTCCAAGTCCAATATTGTTAAAAGAGTATGATTGAACTCTAGTGACCATGTCCTGCTAAGTCAGTAATTACTGTGGAAAGAATTCACAAGTTATGCTGTGTAGGGGTGGAACTATCTTGGTACAAATATAATAATTGATTAAGTGTGGTTTCTTTTTTTGTAGTTGTAAAAGGCATCCCTATTAGTATAATGTCAAAATATAACATTCACAGAATGTTATAGTTTTTACTGTATGTATATCCTGCACACCTGAAAATCTCAAGTATATTTGCACCAATTCGGAATGTGGAGTGGGGAATTTCCAAAGTTTAAAGCCCTTTGAGTTTTAAAAATACATTAAAAATTAAAGGATATACTGTATATTTAAAATAAATATTTTAATCATTCATGTAGAGCTTACACATTAATGTGTCATGTGTAAAACTACACAGAAAATTGTGACCAGTGGACTTGAGCAGTGTAAATGAGTAAAATCAATTCCTGATAGATTATATATTTGTTGAATTTTCTTTTTGGAAACTGAACAGAATAATGTTAAAAACTTTATTATGTAAAAAATAACTCATAATCAGACTGGGTGAAAATTGTAGCTAGTTGATCTAGACATACAAATCTGTGCATTGCACTTATTGCACACATTTCAGTGTGCTTTATTATTGATTATGGCACTTGTTTCTAGCCTAAAATAATCTAATTGAAGGAAGTGGTCAATTCCTCAGGCTATATAGACCAGAATTACATTGCCTATGGCATGCTCAGATTGATGTGATGTTGTGGGATAGTCCTTGTGTTTTGCGTTGTAGAAGTGTTGCAAAAATGTTGTTGTCATTTTGGTTTGAAATCAAATCACATCACATCAACGGTGAGCTAAGGCAGAAATTTGGTAATCTGGGAGCGCTATAATGCAATTGAGGAGAGTACCTTTTAACCTTATCAATATGAATTAGATCACCATCAATGAAACAGCAAATCATTCATTTTGTATATAAATATAAAGACTTTAGTAACATTTGTTTCCCTCACTATGATTGTACCATCACATAGATTTGCTTTGTCCTGGCAATTAATTCCCAAAACATTACTGTATTTTGCATTTGAGATAGAAACATGGATTTGGCTTTCACTGTGTCAAAATCAATTTACAACAGAATGATACTCAGCCTTTACACACCAATGAGCATCAGATCCTGTTTTACTGTAAAGGGCATAATTTGATCACGAGTTGGTGGTCTTAGCCCACATTTGAAAAGAGACCTTTGCTCCTTCCTTCCATTAACTCTTTCTGCTGTTAGCCAAGGTCCTTACTTCTTCAGAAGCTGGCTTGGCAGTATTTTGGTCCAGTTGTATACCCAGGTCAGAGCAAAGGCCAGGAACTAGGATGGCCCCTGCGTTCGGTCATAATCCATTATAAGGCCTTTGATATGGGACAGTTTCTGATGCAGGTACTCACACCGCTTCTTCTCTTCCCGATAACCTGGAAACTTCTAAAGAGACAAAGGGATGCCAGTGAGGTAAGGTATAAAAACACAAAACAGTTATGTATCATAATTCTTTTAAAACACGGAGGCGAGGAACTTACCTTTTTATACTTTTTGTACTTTTGTAATATTTGGTCCTCCATAAGCTGTAGGAATTCATAATAATAAAACAACTTTAGCACAAAATCTTTTATGTTACATTTAGAAAGTTTTGGAGAAACTCCTAGTTCCTGAACATCACCTTGTACTCTTGTGTTCCGGGGGAGAGAGTGTTGATCTTTGAACCCAACTGAACAAACATTTCTGTAATGGTTCCGATCCGGTTATGAAGACCTCTGTACTCATCATATTCAGCACAGAAGTCATCTTTATATTGTTGCCGCTGTTCAGTTGCTGTTACGGCTGTGTATTTTCTGAAAGGACAAACCAACTTGAGTTAAGTAGGTTTTTGACGTTATTTGAACAATAGGGTGCAGATATCTCTGTAAGAAAGGAAATATCAAAGAGCAATGTTTTTCTTCTTTCCACTAGGTGGCACTGTAGCTAAGTGCATTGATGAGTCTGATGTGTTATAAACATGTAACATATTTCATATTGCATTCTTCTAAAAATACATTCTAGTTCTAAAAAATATTTCTAGTCAGGTTCTGTTATAACTGCATTTTAATTGGTCTTTTAAAATCTTTGGGTCAGCTTCTTCACTTAACTCCACAAGAATAACATTTCAACTAATTTCAACTAATAGTATCTACTGTAGCAATCATAGTTAACATGGCTTGAAAAACAGATCCATGAAACAAGTCAAATAAATGCACATAGTTTCTTAAACCTACATTAAATAGTCAGGCAGGTCCTCGGCTGAGGCACGAGTGACAGGTGTTCCGCCCTCATGGTCTGTAGGTAAACACACGCAGACACAGAGATTAAAATAAATCTGTAGCAATATGCCAATGCAAATGTGATAAAGCACCCATCATATCAGGCCTGCTAATATCATTCATCACTGCCACTGATAAGAGATCTGCTCCAAGGAAAGCAGTGACGCCAGCAGCCCAGAGTGGGAGGCAATGCTGCCTGCTGATTCATTAGAGCGTAGGTCACCCAGCTGTTCCAGTCAATCATCGACAGACTAGCTGGGGAGCATGGTGGTACAAAATGCTACAGTACTAAAAACACACGCAATGTTCTTAATCGATCCTTATTCAGACTATTCTTCACCTATGTAATTGGCAGAAACTGCTGAGTTCATGTCCGTAACAAAGAATCATTTGGATTCATTGCACACAAGTGATCAATTTTTCCTGCCACTTACCATTGGGGTTCTCTTGGTGCCGCTTGAGGTCCGGACTGGTCTGAATCCAGTCTGGTTTTAGGCACTCTCGTTCTTTGTCTTTATACTTTTTGGACTTCTTTTTTTTATGCAAGCTATTGGAAAACTGCGGTTTACTGCAAAGGGTAGTATCAGTCTGTGGCTTGGGGCTTGGTACGGAAGGAGATGGCTCCGTGCGCTCCGGTTTAGGGATACTCGAAGACCCGTTGAGTTTATGCTGCCGTGAGTAAAGACCATTTGGGCTTCCCTGTATATGACCATTGGTTCTTTCAAACTCAGTGGTGGTCTGTACACTAGTGTTTCCTTGTATTGAGGAGCTGTGGGCCCCATTGGAGCCATGGTCTCCATTAGAGCCATTGGAGGGAGAGTGCAGAGGCAAGCTGTGGTCTAGTAGTCTTTGTTTCTTGGGGGTCTGGCAGTTGGTTTGGTCAGTGGACAAGGGCCGTTTCTACAAAAACAAGCAAGTAGATAATTAGTTTACATCAGCAATTATGTCACAACTGCCTGTAGCACAAGCAGAAATACAAAAAACAGTACCACATCTATAAGTGCATTTATGATTCGGGATGTAATCATACTTTATTGAAGGTAATAAATAAAATATCATAACTCCAGCCATCTATACTGGCAGTGAATCCCAACATTATGAGCAACTAAATGTTAAGGAGCATATAATTCATCTGAACTATGTAATTACCACAGAAAGACTCTTGGCAGGACTGAGCTCTGAAGGAGAATCCCCAGGTGTTTTGTGGAATGAATTGTTGGACTGGAGACTCTTTAGCTGGCTACTGTGGAGTGGTTGAAGTTTCCTGCAGAAGGGTTAGGATAGGCTGGTAAAGCAAACCATATGAGTGCCATTATGACAGGGTAATGATTATATTTGACGTTTCCCTCTACAACATCAGAAGGATAAGGCCTTTCCTCACAAACTAAGCGGCATAGCTCCTAGTCCAAGCTTTAGTAATCTCACGTGTAGACTACTACAACTCTCTACTCGCCGGGTTACCGGTCTTTGCTACCAGACCCTTACAACAAATCCAAAATGCAGCAGCCCTTCTTGTATTCAACCAACCAAAGTTCTCTCACGTAA
>JAOEHI010004448.1:0-10028 GCA_025447815.1 Percopsis transmontana | reverse complement strand
GCGGTTGGGTCCTGAGTAGTGAGTGTGTGCCTTCCCTGTCGCGGGGATACCGCTGCACAACTCATGTGACCCCTGCTCCAAATAAGGAAGAGCAAGAGGGCCCCGCCCAAAGGGGGCAGAGTCACAACAGCTGCATGACATGCAATATGCATGTCTGCCCACGAGTGTGTGTGAGTGTGTGTGTCTTGCCTGCCGGAGACTAGCTCCACCACAGTCAGTCATAAAGAGGAAGTCCACATGGAGGTGAAGTTCTCTGTTTTAGACTCACACCCAGCACTTCCTTCAAAAATGTTATGTGAGCCCAGGCTCACACTCACAGGGAGGGGTGCAGGGCTGAGACATAAAAACAGCCACCTCTCTTAGAAACACACGCACAACAGGAATACATACACGTGTGTGTGTGTGTGTGTGTGTGTATATGTGTGTGTGTGTACATCTTATTTAGCACTACACAACCGTCTCTGTATTCATTTTGAATACCCACATACATTTGAATACCCACAGAATTACAGTGCACCCACGTAAGAACAACAAAAGTCAACCTAGTTTCATTTCCAAAGCAAATTAAAAACACAAAACCGATATACAAAAGTGCCTAAAAGCTAAAGAGGCTGACACACTGTTGATGTGAATTTCAAAACACTAATGACTGTTATTTCAATGCAGAGAGAGAATTGTATCTATTCCAGCCATCCTCACACAAACACCAGCAGACACACATGAGGACACATAAGGGAACAAGCCCGTCAGCCTTACATAGGCAGGTGCGCTGGTTAGTTAGACATGCTTGAGCTTGGCAGTGTTGGCACCAAGAAGGCAACAGATAAGATACTGGCTGGCTGGTCGGGATTCCTGCTCCGGTACGCTTGGCAATACAATCACACGGTGTGCTACTGGCGTACTGAGAACACTTGCCTGTACACTATTCTGTGACAAATTAGTTGATTTAATAACATTTTTGTATCAATTATATTAATGTCAGGTAACTACTCTCTTGTTGATGATAACATTTATATAAATATATATTACAAACTTGAATGCACCCCTCCAGCTCTGTTTGAACTCTGAATTAATAGCTAGTGTTCCAGTATGAAGTGTTTCAAGTTATTTTTGAGTGCCACGCCCATATCTGCCAAGCCTCTGCCGCACAGGCACGCTAGACATTCTCACGTAAAACAGCGTTTTTATTGTAGTCCATACATTAACACGAACTGGAATGCAGACAGACTAGTGACATTCATTATGGAAATAATAATACTCATCCCAAAAACGGCAAACATAGCAAAGTTACATTAGCTACAACAATCATCAGTAAAGGGATAATTTTATCCAAATAAAACCCCAAAAGCTGAAACTAATATCGGGGGAGGGAGACCGTCATGTCACAGCCCTAAGATTGGAAATTCCGTGGGATAACGTGAAGGCGGTGTAGCCCGGATAAGCTCTTTCATAACTCTGCATCAGCTTCAGAACATATGGGCCACACCCAGAACTAGACACTGCCTCAGCCTGACATCACGTGCACGCAAGATCCACACCGGGACAGAGGGGTGGGGGCTTCAGTTTCCAGAGGGATGCAAGCAGGGAAAAGAGGATAGGGAAAACAAGAGAGAGAGAGAAAGAGAGAGAGAGTGAGAGAATGACTGACAAGCTGTAAGTTGATTTCCTGACAGGAGTACGTCAGCCTAGCAGTAATCCACTCAGACACATGATCCTGTAGCCCAGACAGACCTTTTGAGTGTCTCTATTGCTGAACATTGATTTTCATAGTCTTGTCCAGGAACCATTTAGAACTGAGGGCAAACTGTCAATAACCAGTCTAATGTGAAGCTAGCTTCTGGCGTTCCATCTGAGGAAACTGTTCTAATTTTGGTTCAGGTGTTCAGATGCTGGTACACAAGACTACCGCTAAAAACAAATACCATATATTTTTACAGTAGTATAAACTAAAATGTTATTGTGTCTAGAAAAGTTATTGCTCTACAAAGCAGTTCTGGGATCTGTTTTAGACTTTATTAATACCATACTCTATACATTATTTTATATAGAGAACCATAGTGCAGCTAAGCTAACGGCAGTATCAAGTAGCTGGCGATTGCATTAGCACATTAGTCTTCTGCATAGTGAAGATATCTCTAGGCCAAGAGCACATCATCTATAATATGAGTCCCCATTAAGTATTTAGGTCTGCTTCCCGTCTCCTAATGAAATATCTTGTGGTGACAAGTAAGAAAAAACAGTTCAAAGCAACAATCTACAGTCATCTGAGGCTGAAGACATGTGTCTGGCTTTGATACTGTAATGACAACAGTGTCCGAGCAATTCCTCCTCACTCTGGAATGTAGTCTTAGTTGCTACAGTATATGGCTTTACAGGACCTCCTGCTATAGGATGAGTTGCTTCAGCCTAATTCTTTATAAAATAAGGTATCCCTATAGAAAAACACTTTGTTATTGTGTCAAAGTCACTAAGATACACATCAACCCTCAACTTTATTTTAGCACTAGTTTAAGAAAAACAAGTCAATATGTGAGGTCAAGTGCTCTTCAATGATTTCAATGCTCTGTTTCACAACTGGAAGGTTATATGGTGATCTATGGTCAGGTCAACTTATAAGAACACAAATATGCTCACTCCCACACTAAAGACACTTTAGTGTCTACTACTGTGAAGTCACTTGCAGTAAATAGGTTTTGCTAGAAAAGGTTTACATTGACGACCTGAAATGGCCCGTATTGAAAGGCAGCATTTACAATTAAATGTAGGCTAATAAAGAGAAACAAGCCATGAATGAAAACCAATTTGTTTAATAATGAAGCATATACACTTTCTGTCCTGCAGTATCTCAACATTGTGTCTAAAAATGTCTTCACTAATGTCTGGTGCAGAGAATGACCTCTTCCTGGCACTGAAAGACCACGTCTATTGTCTAGTCCCAAAATAGGGAGAATGGATCCTGAAGGAGAAGAGGGACTAAGATCAGATTTGTAACAGATACGCCAGGAACAGTCCAAGGACAGCGGTGGAGGCTGGGAGCTGCTAAAATCTATCATCCAATGGGCACTTCTCCTCTGACTACTGTGGAGATGATACTTGAATTTATATATTCTGCTTATATCCATCTAGCCGGAGAATACAATACTCAAAATATAATGTGATACAATGCGCACAACCCTGAAGAGATTATTTTTAAAGGGGCAGGATAGTCTAGTGGTCTAGGCTTTGGACTCCCAGCCGGAAGGTGGTGGGTTCGTGCCAGAGATGGCATACTTGTAGCATCCTTGAACAAGATGCCTAACCCCTTTGGATAAAAGCGTCTACTAAATGACCTAATTGTAATTGTAAAGACCATAAAAAATAAATATAAACACATTCTGTCTGTCTTTAAGGGTATTGTAGTTGTAACAGCAAATCTACTCTTTTTAAATGATCCCATGAACTTAAGAAATGTCTGATTCTTGAAGAAATGTCTCTGACATGCTCCAGCTAAAACCATAAACAATTAATACAATTACCTTTCATTTCTTGAAATCTGAAATCTGAAATTAACTATAGAAGTAGGAATATTGTGACATTAAACAAGACTTAAAACAAGAGATTAGATAAGTATTGGATACAGTTTGTCACCAAGCAGAGAGGACAAAACAAACACTGTTTCAAACATCAACAAAAAACCCTTATGCAACCTGATAATGAAATGGCCTTGTACATCAAATTTTGCCTCACCTGACCTCACAGTAGACAATAAAACATAATGCTATGTTGCCCTCGTGTGGTCACTAGAGGAAATTACATAATTTAGATCTATGGCACAAGGGATTATACCACATATAAAACAACCATCAAGGTATAAACTATTTGTATACCATTCATACAAATAACATTAAAAGTCCTGAAACTATTAGATAGATGACAATCCCCTATGATAGGATGGGGAAAAAACAGACATTTGACTGGCACTGGTAAAGGTGATTTTTCATAGGCACTGACTATTGGATCATTGTTCCTAGTCAGATTTTCCTAATGTCTAACCACGCAATGGCAAATAAACACTACTTTTTCCCCAAAGCATTTCCATGACATGTTTATAGGTCCATAAATAAGACTTTTAAAGAATCCCCAACTAGTGTACTAACCAGGAAAGCAATTAGTCTGCAGCAGCTTAGAGCGCAATAAGGATTTCCAGTAAATGAGAAAGTCACCCATCCATCTGTCTTTTCATCGTTTAGCTGAGTTTGTTTGTCCCTTCCGTTTGGAAGAGATCCCATCACAAACATACCAGCCTAACCTGCAAGATTAAACTATACTGTATCTATGATTGAGTGCTATGAAAGACACACAACAATAAACTGTGCGGTTGTTTATAGTGCCAAGGTAAGCCACAGGTTGGAAGAGATTCAAAGATGACTGCACTGCACACATGGGTGCTTACACCTCCACCTTCTCAGGTGACAGCCCACTTGCCTGTTGCCCGACCACTAAGCACTGCGTTTAGAGATGTGCTCGGGTGACATTTTCTTCTCCTTTGGAAGAGTTCCTTTGTGTTACATAGTTTTGTGCTTTTGATGGGAATGGATTAACATCTCTCTCCAGTGCTTCTGTAGCTTGTCCAAAAACGAGTAGTACATTTCACTAAACAATACTCTTTTGTGTACAAGTTCTGTGTAATGCCATAATTCAAATACACTGGACTTTGCCATGAGCAGCATCCACAAACACACAACTTGACTCAAGTGTGCCCTCAGTGTGTTCCTATTTGTGCCCACAGCTAAGCACAAGCCTTGAGAGACTCGACAGACATGGATGCAGCCCCCAGTGTCTCATGACAGGCAGTCATCATTTAGGTGGGGTTGGACAAGTTATCCTTGGGCCCATTCATAGACACAGGCAGAACATGATACCTAGTGCACATTTCTGACACTTGACACCCTCAGACGGTACCAGCGAGAAACCCCGACCTACTGTATTCCCCTTACATAAAAGCGACTCCTTATTTAAGCGATAAAGCATCCGAGTCATGGTAGTGCTTAAAATGGCATTTGAACTATCTTGCCAAAGAACGGAGAATGTTAGAGGCTGCATGTGGTCGGCTGTAGTCCCAATATTGTTTCAGTATTAACTTTAGTATTATATTAATACTAAGCCTGAACAAAACCCTGCCGGTCCTCAGCTACTGGCTTCATCTGGCAAGTCGGGCGAAGGGGATAACACAGCAATACAGTGGAAATAAGGCCTACATGACTCATAGTAAGTGCCTTACTGTACGTGTGGTGCTGGAAAACCCCTTTAAAAAGAACACCAAGGTTTCCTAATTTAGACAACCTTCAGGGAAAATCTTAGGTCAGTGGTTTTCTTCCTGGGAGGCACAACCCCCAAAAAGAAGTGATTTAAACAACGTAAAATATAGATAAAATATAGAATAGAAATACATTACGATATCAACAAGCATGAACACACAAAAAAAAATGTATTCCGAACACTAGATTTAAATTTTAAAATACACATTTTTGTGAACCATACCAACTGTATTAGCCTACGTTCTTTTTTTTAATTTTTTTTTCTCTCAACATCAAGTCCACTGCAGTAGCCTCTGTGTAGGCTACTGTACAATTGCTTGCTCACACTGTAATGTAATGTGCCGCCACAGACCTGACAATATATACGCTAACAGGATGCCACATTAAATGAAACCGCTCTGCTTTGTGTCTGTTTTACTCAGCTCCCTTGGATAAATATAGGGGTGGAAATAGCATTTTATGCAATGTGTAAACGGTAAGGGTGTGGGTTTGGACTGAAAAGCTCTCCTCTCCACTGGTAGGTGCACACTTCCCTTCTTGAGAGTGTTGCGTGTAAATTGGATGCATTTGGCACAAACATCCCATACAGGCACAGGAGGGCAGGGACCAGTTGTCGTACTCATGCTGATTGCTTGGCTCCAAAATAGAGCCGAGGGCAGTACCTGATACTCAAGCACGTGTGTGTACAAATATGCATGCACACACATGCATGGTTACATTCACGCAGTACATTCCACTGACTTTCCCTGACTGGTCTAACCTTAAGCATTAAGCCCTACCTTTTGGCCAACCAGGGGTTAAATTGGGTCCGGACCAGCGGGAGCTGAGCTGAGTCCAAATCACACCCTCCTTCATTTCAATTTTTCCAATAATAGTTATTCGATAGGAGACACTCCTCTATAGCAACAATTGACCTGTGGAGTTTTATTGTCTTTTGTTGGTCTCTCACAGCATTGCTTAGCACAGTGGGCCCACCACTAGTGGTGTGGAACCCAACAAGGTATGTCAGAAAGTTATGAGAAGAGGTTAGCAGAACAATTAGCGTATGGAGAGAAGATAAATGTTTCTGCTTTCCAGAAATCCTCATATAGTCCTAACTGATGCGTTCTTTTAAAAGTTGCAACACACACACACACACACACACACACAGCTGATTAGATTTGAAAGCATCATCTCATTACATTGCCAGATGTGACCTATAGCAGCCATTGGAGAGGTAATGGAAATAGGTAATGGAAAAAAAAGGTAGCCTAGGCTATAATACAGCCCAGCCCTATAATACAATATAATATCGTGGAGACATCCTGTACTTAATGCCGCTCATGGACTAAGTCAAGTGGCCTTGGTCTAGAGCTTTCTCAGCAAGACTGACCAAACAGCCAGTGGCTATCATGTGATTTTTACACAGAAATGTCCAGTATAGGCCAGTACATAATTGTATTTACAACATTTGAGGAAGCGAGAAATATGACACATCATGTGATTCAATCACAAGTAAACAGGGGAAACCAAACTGGCAACTGCAAATCACCTAATGGGTATTATACATGTAAATGTCCTTAGTCCTCAGAATTAGGAATGTGTTGAATTGTTTCTCACTCTGTTCTTAGACTCGTCCCTGTGTGGCCTGAGGTCTAATCGATACCAATGAAATCTTAGCAACCCCCAAGCCAGAACTTCCGCTGTAACCTTAAACCCTAACTATTAAAAAAATACTGAACTTCATCCTCTCCTCTTCACTTTCCTGTTCCTAGCAATCAAAAAGTTATCTGAATAAACTAAACAAACTTAAGTATTAGATTAAATAAGATTCACTGAAGGCATTACCTGTTAAGGTTACCATCCCTTACATTATCAAAGGGTATATTTCGCAGTTATAAAGCAGCAGATCGTTGCCTTTTTGGCCAGCACATTACTCCAAACCAAGTGACAGCCTTGTATTGATCATTGTATCATCACTGTAATGGAGGAAGGAACAGATGAAATTACAACTCAAGATAAATAGCTTAGCTCAGATAAATGCAAAATATACCCCGAAAAAAAGAACCAAGAGCACAGTGGTGGGTATTTTTTTAAAGAATCAATACAGTTAGGTTGAAAAAAGTGATGAACCTAGTAAAACGAGATGCAAGTATCTGGTAAGCAAGATGAGGGATGAGAAGGCATACTGTATTTAAAATACAAGTATGCATCAAACTCTGAACTTAGTGCGTATTGCGAAACTGCTCTTCAGATTGAGAGTATACCATTTTAACAACTCTAAATGTTTTCTTGCTTCGTATATAGCTATATAGCATGCATGTAGTATGCACAATGTTCAGTAGTATGCATGCTCTGTTTCTGACAGTGGAATGGCTAATTGTGTATAAGACTGGACCAGGGAAGGAATACTTACCCTCTGAGGAATCCTGTAACAAGTATTAAAATAGACATTGATAATAGCCCGGCACAAAATATATCCTGTCTCAAATGGAGGCAAATGCACCACAGTGAGCACGCCAAGCCCTCTATTCATAGCCCACACATCCATGCATAACTAGGTTCATTTGGCTCTAAATAGGAAATACAAGTCATCTTAAGTTTTCAATGCAAGCCAAAGTCACCTTCCACTCGCCGTCTGATTTCAAGGGACAGCTGGAGATGGACGATAAGATCATCTGGGTTAAGCAGGACTTTCGCAAGTTTATCCAGTCTAAACTGAGATATTTCTGATTACATTTTACACTCAACTCCTACAACTGCAGACCACCTACGTTAAAATTAGAACAACATATCAGTCAGTCAGACATAGCCTAGGTTATTCTTATCGGAAAAATTCCTAAATACTAAATTCCATGTCATCAATGTCATCACTTTTATTGTACTCCAAAGGGACCAACTTTTTAAATTTTATACAAACAATGTGTTTACGCATACAGCAAGACTCAGTAAAAGTGGATCAGAGTGAGTTCCCAGATGATTTCTTTACACATTTACAATGATATTATAGCCCCGGGCCACTGATCCATATATTTTGAATAGAATAATAATTCCACAAAATCACCACCATCACACTCATTTGAAGAAGTGAAATTCGTAACTGAGGATCCTACATCTATGAGAAAATGTATTGCCTTAATGTATTGTTTGATGTGGCGTGGGGGACACACAGAAATCTCCCAACTAGGATCCACAGTTTAGGACACATTAATCATGCTCTCAATATCACCAGCACACAAACAATAGGTACACTGTTGGAACCCCATAGCCAAGCACACTGTTGATGTAATTTAGTTTGCTTGACTGGCTAATTCTTCTGGTACTTCCTACCCTCGACCTGTTGCTATAGTAGCACCTAAATGGCGGTCAGCGACTGGCCTAACGGCCACAAGACCACACCCACTTGAGGTGATAGCATTACCGACACTAAAAGTGGATATATCTAATATCACTCAAATTTATTAAATCTTATCTGGAACGTTTTGGTGTCACTGTTATTTTAGTAAAACTAGAAAAGATGGATTGAAATATATGCTTTCATTTAGAGTAAACTGTAAGTACAGTTCCACGATCACCATTGAGTAACGTTACCGGTACATAACGGAAATATCATAAACAGAGCTCAGGTGAAATGCAACGGATAACGTTAATCCTGTGGGAGATCATAACGCGCTAAGAAGTGGAACACGGGTCTTAAGTGGACAACTGTCTTACCATATTTGTTTGGCTCTCTACTGTACTCCAGGATTGGCACCACGACGTTGGGGTCTTGTTCTTCCCCTGCCCGCTCCTCGCTCTCCAGCGTAGGGTCACTGATAACCCCGTCTGGCTGCTCGCCCTCCACCGCGCATTGGCCAACCGGGACGACAACAAATCTTTCGTTCATATCCCACGGCGTACTGTCATTTAGCGCACTTCTCTTGAGAAAAGCTCAGTGGATAGCACCAGTTCACTGGCGCGTCTGTTCTCGGCAGGTTCGTCCGCGTCTGTGTTAACAAAAGCACATCCCAACGTATGGGACACACACGCTTCTTCGAGGATTGCTCACACTAAACCTGCCCGCCTATGCTCTCCGTTGATTGGATGAAAGTGTAACAGTGCGGTGTCAATCAATACGAAAAACAAATCAGAGCAGGAACAAAAAATTTAGAATAGCCTACATGTAATTTGCATATACTTTATATAAAATTAAATCATACTTGGTCTTCCCGTTTGTGCATGCTTCAAGAAAAATACAATATAATTAATCCTATAACGATAATAGTTTCTGTGGGATATGTGAAAATCAGGTTTTACATAAACGGTTTAACTTTGAAATGAAACATTAACACATACTGTATACAGGCGTGTAATATTAATGGTGTCTAAATGTGTGTGTGTGTGTGTGTGTGTGTGTGTGTGTGTGTGTGTGTGTGTGTGTGTGTGTGTGTGTAATGTGTAAGAGAGCAGAAAATATTTCTCTTTGAAACAGTGTGTTTTAGTGAATACACATCAAGATAATGGGATAATTAACACTTACCCTTTAGATCCTGCCTAACAGCTTCTGAAATAACTTGAGTACATTTTCTAATTAAAAGCTGATTGTTTAATCGTTTGCCATGGCTACAGGATGTAACCATAAGAACTACAGTATCATAATAAATGCTTCATCACAAGCCTTAGATAATATTCTGCTGTGTTTCATTTCCGTTTTCAGTAGACTACGAAATAACACGCCTAACCCCTTCTGACCTATGGAAATGTTAGTTAGTT
>JAOEHI010004447.1:0-10029 GCA_025447815.1 Percopsis transmontana | reverse complement strand
AATCATCCTTGAGCAAGATGTCTAACCTTATGACTAATACTTATAACAGTGCTCACTGTAAGTCTTAATACTGTAACTGTACTCGCTGTAAGTCTTAATACTGTAACTGTGCTCGCTGTAAGTCGCTTTGATGTAAGTCGATTAAATACATCCGCTAAATGACCCAAATTGTAACAAACTATGTCTGCTGGGCTAGTCACTTTAGGTCAGGCAGAGATGTTGCTGTATGATAGAACTGTCATGGATGCGTGATACTTACGTAAATCTCTGTTGTGTCCGTTTGCTACGGTGAGTAGGCTGAATGGAGCAGGGTGCTATTTTACTATGTGCTTCTATGTTATTCTGGTAAGACCATGCTGATTTTGCAAGCTTCAGGATGTGTTCCGCTCTGCATAACAAAGCAAGGCAAGCCGTAGAGGCGTCGTGTACGTGTAAAAGGTTGGTCTCACCAGACCACTTACAGTATGTGTGTCACATGTATGACTCACACTTGGCCCTGTGTGGCTCGGGATGTCATCTTGGCTAGTTGTGTACCTACTGAAGACTGAGCTTTTGATTGTTTCCGTATTGGCGCCCATTCCCAATATTGTAAAGTTTTTCCTAAATTTCCCATTGCAAAGCCCCATGAATTAGATTAGTTGTTTTGTTGTTTCCAGAAATAGCCCAGTGATTCTTCTCTTTTCAAAGGATCTTGAGTGTAGGACTTAAATGTTTCCTCTCAACACAAAGAAAGAAGTGAATACTGTTTGTGTGTTAAAGCATTGTGTTCGACATCCTCCAAAAGTGAGCAGCTGGTTAACAGCCCATCCAGTGTGACATTACAGGCTTTCCTTTGTGCTTTGCAAACCTTGTATTTATGATGCCTCCCAATAAGGGCCTGTAATTATAAACCCCCGTTGGCACAGGGTTTATAGCTACCGCTAGCTAATGTCCCATTCAGCGTCCTTCAGACACAATGACGCCTCAATCAGCAAGGCTTCAGTCCGTGTGCTGCAGCTAAGACTATTATATAACTCATTCATGCTAACCTACAGAACATGCCGCGGCAAGGCTAGAGCCTTAAGGCAGAGAGAAATGCTACAGTGAATTGTAGATCAGTGTTGAACTTTGGGCCATTACAAGCTGCTGTTTGTCAGAATTAGTTTCAGGCTTGAGGGGATAGAACAAAGATTAAAGACTTAGACTGAGATGATATTCGAGTGATGATCAGAAAAACAACACACAACAAAAGCACCCTGTCAACAGACAGTATTTTATCGTCTAATCTTAGGCCTATAGTCTACCATATGTGCTGGAGTCTTAAGTATTAAAGCAACTCTGCCCACACTGTCTTGTCTCCATGTCAGACATTGATATTGTGAGATGAAACTATATATTGTCTGGTGTTTTGGTCTGTTCCTCGTTAGAAGCACAGCGTTACGGGAAAGTGATCATATTATATGTTCTAGTAAAGTTCAATAGAAGAATGCTTCTAACTTGGTCCTCATGTACACATAACTCCAAAATAGTTTTTATGTATCCATATAAGTATGACCAACTTATATGGAGGTATTCTGGTCAAAAACATTATGACTATTAAAGTAGGTCTGCTGCGCACTAGGCCGGCCCGTGTTCTTATGTGTAACTACATGGGAGGCAACGGAAAGAGGAAACTACAGCTGTACAATAATTATTAGTTATTGCCCAGACACGACATGAATAGGACCAGAGGTCATGGGAGTTGTTTAAAGGTAGTTTCCCCAGGTCTGGAAATCTGTCGAGAGAAGGTTTTAAAAATGTGTCCTTTAATCCTGGAAAGCTTTCAATGTGTTTTAATGTGTTGTGTGTTTTATTGTGTCCTGTGCCTGTGGCAAAGAGATTACTGGAACAGCTATCTCTGGCTTCCACTTGGCACACGGTTGGCATTAATGCGATGCCAGCATCGCATGGGATCGCCTTCCCACTTAAACACACATACATACACACACACACACACCTTTGTGACACCATAAAGTTCCTTAACGTTTTATCTATCTTTTAATAATAGAACTCTCCTCTCCCAGTATATAAGCCTTGTAAATATTTAGTGGACTAATGATCCATGTATTGATTATATTAGCCCGCTATAGCCATGCAAATGATAGGAGGTCAACAATCCACAGCCGGGGAGCACATACATACAGTAAATACAGCCGATGTTCACGCTACTGGCACAGGCTGCTGGAGCTCCCCTTCTTTGCACCAGCACAAGGCAAGACAGGCCAGCTGCCATATCACTGTGAGACGGTCCACCGGGCATTTCAGACTAATATGGTCAAATAGTTCGTAGGTCGGGATTTTAGTCAGTAGAGCTGAGTGTGTTTTTCTGGTTTCAAAACATGCTGGTAGCATCACAGCCTGCAGCCTCCACGTTCATATAACTGTTCTGTATCGTTCGGTATTGTGACCGCGGTCTCACCCATTAGGGGTGGCAGAGTGCCCTCTGTGCGGGCATGGTGTCTCGTCTTGAGAGCTAGAGTAGCCTAAAGACGCATTCCACACCAACACTGAATCGTCTGTCTGGCATCTATCATTTCCTTTCCTTCCTTTCTTTGCTTCATTCTTTGGATGTTTGCTTCCTACCCCCTCCCCATCTCTCCTTGGTGTCTCCTCACCTTTCTCTCCCTCCCAACCATGAAACTCTACCCTACTACCAATTCTGGAACATTGTGAAACCTCTCCTCTGTTCCTATCTTCTCTTCATCCCAAAGGGCCTCATGTGTTTGGACAGAAAGAGGCACTGGGGTGACTGGGAGCAGAGAGCAGCGTTGAGTTTCCAAGGCAAGCGGCCAGTTTCTCCAGGACTATGGTAGAAGCAGAGGAGGCGTGTGCAAGACAGACCAGAGGCAGGAGAGGTTAAAAAAACGTTAACAAAATGCTTTAGCAGCACTTCATCTTCCGCACAGCACGGTTTCAGTTCAGCTGTGGAACACAGGCATGTGATTATATAAAGTCACTATTGGTCACCCAACACAGAGTAACAACCCAAACGATACCGCCAGGTCAGGAGGGAAGAGGAAGGTCAACCAAGCCAACAAGCCTTTTTCATGTAGCCTGAATTATTGCAGTACGACAGGTATCATATATTAGCAGCTAATCTTTTCTTTCCCTGTGCAGTTGAAATTTAATGTTTGCGTCTATAATCTGGTGTCTACTGTAGGTGGGACAGTCGCAGGGAAAATCTATAAGGATGTGCTCAATTAAACCACACAAAATATCAATACATTTTGGATTGACAAACAGTTATTCTGTAACTATACACGATTTATATATTACAATTATTACAATTATGGCATTTATGGCATTTAGAAGACGCTTTTATCCAAAGCGACTTACAATTACTGTACATGGTGCTATTACATGGAGCAGATAGGGGTTAGGCATCTTGCTCAAGGATGCTTACAGGTAGGCCAACACAGGGGCTTGAACCCACAACCTTCCAGCTGGGAGTCCAACACCTAGACCACCAGACTATCCTGCCCCCTAATATATTGATTAGAAACAAGTGCACCCCCTTTAGGAAAATGAAACAGACAAGAGACACTCCTTGATACACTTGAGGTTGAAAACGCTGTTGTTTTGGTTTGAAACTCGCCTCCCATACCTGAGTGATGAGTGGCACACACTCCTCTCTACTCCTCCCCCTAGAGCTCTAATAGGCTTCCGACGTTCTCTACCCCTCCCCCACACAATTGGGAAAGTTGTTTCGAACATCAGCGGAGAGCAAGAGCAGGCAGGCACTTTAACATAATCTGTAGACTGTACCTTTTTTAAATGGAAAAAAAAATTCGATTTTGTTTTTGTTCAGGTGAAAAGTGAGGGTCCTAAGCTGGTCCCCTTCTTCAAGGCCACCTGTGTGTACTTCGTCCTCTGGTTGCCCACGTCCAGCCCCTCCTGGTTCAGCGCCCTCATCAAGTGCCTGCCCATCTTCTGCCTGTGGGTCTTTCTGCTCGCCCACGGCTACAGCTTCCTGCGCACCCATGCCAGCGCTCGCAGGATCCTGGCCGGACTCATCTTCTCTGCCCTGGGCGACGCCTTCCTGATCTGGCAGGAGCAGGGCTACTTCAGCCACGGTGAGCTCATTATAGACTCAAATATTAAACGTAGAAGTCTTTGAGTGTTTTTAACAATGCTATGTATTAAGGTGTCTTAAAGAGGGGGGTGTGTGAATATTTTTCCATAATTATTTTTATAATCCCATTTAGCAGATGCTTTTATCCAGAGTGACTTACAGTGAGTATAATTGCAGTATTACAAGGAGCAGGTAGGGGTTAGACATCACCCACAAAGCATGGTAAATGAGACGGAGTTTAACGCAGTTCACAAATGGGTAAAGTTCGAACCACCGTGAACTTTTGGGGGAGCCGGTTGTGACAACAAGGGAGGAGAAAGTCTAGGTAAATAACAGGAAACACTGGTGTGTGCGGTACACTATATTCTCCTTGTGTCCATGTTGGCCAGTGCTGGCGTGTAGCATGCGAGCTAACCCGTGCGTCCGTGTGTGTGTGCCGTCACACAGGTCTCCTGATGTTCGCCATCACCCACATCCTCTACTCCTCCGCCTTCGGTATGAAGCCGCTGAACGCCCACGCCGGGCTGGTGATCGCCTGCACGTCGGCGCTGAGCTACGCCTTCCTCTACCCCTACCTGTCGGGCCCCTTCACCTACCTGGTGGGTGTGTACGTGGCGCTGGTGGGCTTCATGGGCTGGCGGGCCATCGCCGGCGTGCGGCTGACCAGCGACCTGTGGACGTGGACGCAGCTGTCGGCCTGCCTGGGCGCCGTGCTCTTCATCGTGTCGGACCTGACCATTGCCGTCAACAAATTCTGCTTCCCGGTGCCGTATTCCCGCGCCATCATCATGGCCACCTACTACGCCGCGCAGATGCTCATCGCGCTGTCCGCCGTGGAGTGCCGCGACGCAGCCCGCAAGAGAGAGGCGTGATGCCCGCGCCCCGCCCCGCCCTCCGTGTGTGTGCTCATGGAAAGGTCGTCGGTCTGCCAGGTCCCCTTACGCCCCCCCCCCCCCCCCTCCCCGCCTTTATGATAGCGTTTATGATACCGCTGTTACCAAGGAGATATGGTAACAACAGTCCCTACCTGCCTCTTGTTCCCATGGAGAAATGTTAATAGCCCCCACCTGCCTCACATCTTTTATTTAGCAAGGGAATGCGGCTAGCAGCTACCTGTGTTATAGTATAGAGTATTTCCTAATGTTACCTTTTTAATTTAAGGGAAGATCTGTCAGGACCAGGGAGGAGTTTGAGTGTGTGTGTGTGAGAGTGTGTGCGTGTGTTTCAACTTGTAACTCTCTGGCCCTATATATGTCCTGTGGTCCCATCACTCACAAGGTGGACTAATGTCATTTGAAACCCCCGGCCCGTCACGTTTTGTTCTGTCTCTCTGTGTCTTAGAAGCATTGAGTGTGTTTCCCTCCCTTCTTTTTCTCCTGAGCGGAGGCTGCTATTGTCAGAGACGAGAAAATATCCACGCCTGTTTTTGTTATTTTTGTAGTTCCTCCCATTTCAGCTTCATCACCCAACTGCCTTTGTTCACTGCACTAGTCCACACGCCTGCTACTTTTATACCCGCACGCACACACACACACACCCATTCATGCTGGATTCATGCTTTACTATTGATGTCATGATGTGTTTGAAAGCCTAGATGTAGGACGACTTAGTCATACGGACAAGAAACCACGTATAACTGCAGCTGAAGATGGAGGTGGAGTCTCTCTCTGCTGTGCCGGTCAATGTTACACTAGAGACTATTACCTTTTTGTTATTACTGAGGAATTGCTGCTCAGAGCATCTTTTACTGCTGTCAGGGGTGTTGTGCAACGTTCTGATTGGCCGAGGCTTCAGCTGCTTTGAGTGCATGTGAGCCTTTCCCAGTCACCCGCTGGTTTTGTTATTTAAAAAAAAAAAAAAGCTAATAATAACAAGAGTTCTTATTTCTTATATCACTCACTGGAACCTCGCTGTAGTTCAACACGCACGCACACGCGCACGCACACACTCGCACATATGATTGTTATTCATTGTAGAGACTTAAATCACGAATTGCTGGGAGCAATCAGATGAACTGTTTATCAGTTATGCACCTCTAGTTCATCATCATATCCCCACCCCACACACACACGTACACAATATTGTGAGCTTTATTTTACAAAAACAATATTTGGTTTGATGGTGACCCCTACATACAGTTAATGAGAACAATGTTTAACCCTTGAGGAAAACATAAGAGTTTGTATTATCATACATATTTATAACCCTTGTTTTTATTTGCTGGACGCAGATCAGCAGATCATTTATGCAGCATTCAAATAGCGTACTGGAAAAATGACAACTCGCTACTAGTCCATGCACCAGCGATGGAAATGAATGAGGACCTGTCAGTCAAAACACACTTCAAGTTGTGCTGGACGTTTATGTAGGTGAGGAGATCCCGTCCCGACATTTAGAGTGCTGGAGGGCTATAGCAGAGAAAATGAAAGATGTCTTCACTGTATCAGCGACTTTAGACCTGTCACGTACACACGCACACACACATGCACACGTGCACACGTGCACACCAAAAACATGGTTACTGCATCACGTGGCTGGCAGGCCATTTACTGACAGCTCAGCATTTCATGATGTTGACCAGGGGAGCATACAGCTGTTACCCCAAGTGGCTACTCCTGACCACCAGTTTGCCAGACAGATCTCGATTCCCCATTTGACACGCAGTTTGTGCTAGTCAGCACAACATTTCATCTTATTCTGTCAGAAACGTTCCACATCACAGTTCAAGTTTCTTATCTCTTTATTAGTCCATTTGTCAGCAGTCCAGCTCTATGAGAGAAATGTATTCATCCCATTAGCACCCTTTATCCTTTTAGCAAACTGAACTGCCTACTTCTTCTGTCTTCGCAGCTGTAGCCTAGAGCTGTCAGTTATTAGGAAATTAACAGTCCACTTATGGGGGTGGTTTATGGACTTCATTGTTCTTCCCTTAGTATAAAAACAGCCTACACCTTTTCTTTCATGCTGGCCTATTATATAGCATTGATCAGAGAGATTGATATGTCTTCCCAAATTCAGATGAATTTCCACTGAAGTCGGATTTGTGAAAGAGAGACGGATGTTGGTGGTGTAGGCAAACTAGCTGTCAATACGAAGGAATTATTATTTTATAATATTTACTTTAGTTTTTTTTATTCTGCCTGTATTTTGCCCCTTAATTACTGATGGAAAATCTTAATCAGATCTCCAAGAATCATTAAGGAACTTTGTTGTTGTGTTGTATTGTAGAATATGTGTTAGTTAGAGAAGCAGACCAGGTATAGCAGCTGCCTCAGGTCTTCCGTGGAGCGATGAGAGGCATTGTTTGGAGATACAGTTGGACGAGCAGGTGAAATATGACACACAGGGGGGAACTCCCTCACCATCTGCCCTGCTACTTTCAACATCCCTGTTGTTCAGGATTGACACAGCTGAGACACCTGAGAGGGCTGTGGGAGGCCCCTGGTGACATGGTTTGGTCACCTAAACTGGGTAAAGTAGTGAATACATTTTATATTTGAACAAACACTCTTTTTGCTATTGTTTATTGTGAACTCCTGCTGTTTCTGTGGGGCTGCTGTTGCCGTGCAGCTGCTGGTGGTTTGCGTGCATCCATAAAGCTGTAGGTTTGAATGAACGATTGATTCCATCCATAATGATGCTAATGACATTAGGACAGCCTTTTTTCCTCTGAAGTATTGTGCACATTCCTCCAGCCTCTCATGAGGATAAAACGGTTAAGGATCTCCTTTGATACCCCAATCCTGTTGTTCACTGCACAATTCCATTGTCACCCCCTCCAGTCCAGACCTAGCCACTATCATATTTACAACTACTAAATATGGTGTACTGTACATACTTTCAAGTATATGTTCTTTTAAATATATATCTATATCTTTTGTGACAGTATTTTAAGTATTGCTGGTTTAAGCACAGGAGAGTAAAGCCTATTAGTGTTTCAATTGATGGCATTAATTGCATTTGAAGTGTTATATTGGACCTCATGTTTAGAATTGAAAGTATTAGACTCTTTTCCACATGACTATCTTGGTTTGTATTTTTTGTGTATTGCAATATTTTACTTGTCCTTGACTTGTGGTTTTGTTTTCATTATGACTGCATTTAAATTGTGTAGTCAAACTTCTTTGAATGTGAATATCTAATAGAGAAATAAATGCAAGTACAATGCAACTTTACCATTGAGTCCCGGCTACTCTGTGTTTTTATCTGAAAAACAATGATTATTTTCAATCACAGTATCTTCTTTACTGTGATTGCTACAGTATAGTTGCTTCACAAATGTAACTGGATCAAGATAATATAAATAATATACACACATTAGATAATCAAGCATATATATATATATATACACTGTGTGTATACTGTATATATATATCTGTATATATTGTTCTATATATAAAAATATATATGTATATGTATATATGTGTATGTATGTATATATATATATATACAAACAAATAAATGTATTCTAAAAATAGAATATTTACAACCCTGTAATTTTGCAAGGCACTTTGAGGCATTGAATTGGTGCCAGAGGACAACAGAAGGTAGTTACTGTTATCATGACTCCTCTACTACCGCCCATTGTCTGACCATGATGGAAAGTCTCCTTTGAACAGCCTTTAGCCTCGTGGGAACTCCTCCAACTCTCTACTGATGGAGCAGAGCCCTTTTCCTTTTCCCTGCTCTCTCTTTCCCCTTTCCCTTTCTTTCTCTCTTTTTCTTTTCTATCTCTAACTATCTCTCTCTCTCTCTCTCACACACACACACACACACACACACACACACACACACACACAGGTCCCAATGCATTTCATTCATTCTCAGCCAAGGTCCATCAAAGGATCCCCCTCTCCTAGGTAAACGAGGCATCTCTACGATTGCCTGTTTAAAATGGTGGCTTAACGACCGTAATACAGTAGTCCCAATGAAAGAATACATCCACAGGAAGTTATGCATAATAAAAAACTAGATATGTCCTAGATGCAACACAATACAACCTTCTAGGTAACCTAGCTGAAACACTGAAGTATTTAGTTCCCACTGGACACAGAAGTCTGTGTGTTCTTTGTCAACCGTAACCTTACTGAACGTTCATGTTGACAGAACACTATTAAGGCTTCAATTCTGTAAGGCTTAAGCACACTGGGCCTCAGCTGTGCTGTGAAGAAAATAATGGATCCGGTGACGCAGTTTTCACTGCTCCTTTGCTACTTGATTGATTTTAACCTGGCAACCCGTCGTGTCACACAGCGGAGGCTCAATAAAAATGAAGGTAGTGTGAGCTGACATCAGGAAATAGCAGGGTCGTAGTCTTGTTAAGCACCAGGCCCTGCTCTAAAATCACAAATCCCATCATTTGGTTGAATGGAGAAAAAATAATGAGTTATATATACTATAGGAGCCATTCTGACCCCTGGTGGCCATCTGATATATTTACAAAGTCAAGAAAATGCAGAAAAAAACTTTGATTGAACAAGTTAAGGAATAATTTATTTATTTAATTTTGGATCAATTTGTTTAAAAGATGTATTCTGTCAATGATCAAAATCAGAAACTCAAATCAGTTACTGAAATAAAACATTTTGTAAATGTCAACAATATAATACCATTAGTGGTGAAATAAAGAGCATCTTGAGGAGTTTCCAAGTAGAGGTGTAGCACAGTCAGCAGCACGACCATCTTACAAGATCAGCTTCTCTTTGTGGGTACGATCCGCCAGGCTGCCCAAGGGGCTGCTGTCATCCTTATCTGGGGAACAAGATGGCCCAGTGAGAAGTTAGCTCCACGCGAGTAGCCGCACATTAATGCTATATCCAATTACAATAAGGTCATTTAGCCAGTGATGGGAAAGTTCATTTTCTACATGAACTAGTTCAATGTTCAGTTCACACATTTTAAAATGAACTAGTTCAGTTCATAGTTCATACTTCAAAATT
>JAOEHI010004446.1:0-10030 GCA_025447815.1 Percopsis transmontana | reverse complement strand
TCGGCCACCATAGCTTCTCCTTCGTGTTTGCAAAGGGAGGGGTAGGCCGTGAGTGACTGGCTGTTTGCAATTCGGAACGCTCACCACTAGATGTTACTAAAAACTACACACTGGCCCTTTAACACATTCGAGCACTGCTTGCCCACAATGCTTTGCAGGCCAAGATGGCGGAGGGTGAAGTGAGAGCTTCCGGCAAAAAATACAAATGTAATTTTACTAGTTTCTTGTAAAAAAAGTAGTCTTTAGCCATCTCGTTCAATACAAGTTTGATAATTAATATTTTCAATAATTAATATTTTGTTTTTTGTTTTTATAGCAATTCCTGCTTGTCATAACACAATAATGTTCTGTCTCCCATGCTGCTCATGTTATGGTTTAGATCAACTCAATTTTCTAAATTTTTTTGTGTTTCTTAAAATAATATCTTTCTTAAAATAATAATTAAATGTATTAACTGTAGATCTGAGAGTTTGTCATTATATTATGATATACTTCTATTATTCGTTATATATCAGAAATACTTGTGCGGAAGATAAGAATATAATATTTGTCATCCATAGGCTATTCACATAATGTACATTACATACATGAAACTAAAGTAAACTACAGAAAACAATGTAATATTTTGGAATTTGGAATTATTGAATGGGTGGAAAGTGCTGTTAAAAGTGTGCATGGTCATCGGCCAACTCTCTTTCTTTGCGCTGCCCGCAGATGCGATTGAAATGTTAATTCTACACATTCCCCCTAGCCCATGCCAATTTAATGTAGGCCTATGTTAATATATCTGACCCCTCTGCAATTTGCATTATCTTGCTTTATGCTGTTTTTTATGGAATTGCCAAGGCAGGTGAAACTCTACTGTACATAGGTTTGATTATGTATGCACATATTAGCTGAACTAATTACATACTAAGCAGAGTTTAAATTGGGCCGGAGCCAACCGGAGCAAAGCTAGGCCTAGGCAGAGTTGAGCTCCGACACTTCCAGTGACCTTTTAAAATTATGAATGTACACAGTATATAATTGGACACTATTTTCTCAGGCTTATCGTTTTATAAATTTGTTTATCAGGCTAGTATGACTAAAATCTCTGCATAAAGAGCTTTTGCGGTGGTTTCTTCATTATGAGCGCATAAGGTTGTGGCAGGTTAGCGAAAACTATTTCTGACTGAAAAAGACCATATGCCAGAGTGCTTTGGAATTAGCCAACTACGTCTTCTACATGCACAAACTGTTTCACAAGCACAATGTTGATGTAAAATTAACAGATTTGCAGAAAATTTATGTTTTTATATGCCTTGAATATTAACTAAGACTACAACTTCACACTCTTCTCTAGACTAGGGCATTTCCTGGTTGTTTAGACACAGCGAAAATATATCTTTTATAAATACTTTTTCTATCGGCACAAACTGTTTCACATCGCTGAAAATAAATATTTTTTATATGCTTAGAACACTAAGCTAGTACAACATAGTCTTTTGGTACATATGAGCTAAATTCTTTCAAAAATATAGGGCTGGTCAGTGTATCATAACACATTATATATTGTTATGTACTGTGCAACAAATTACTTACCCACAAAATGCATATATTTTAGTAATATCTAGGGCTGAAGCAATGATGTTTATTTCAATACAGCTAGGTTCCTTATTAGCATCTGCTAGCGACAACATATAACTTCATATTTACCTTCAAATGGGAAAACGCCAGTCTCCTTAAACGTGTTCTGCTCCGCACAGCTCGTAGACTCAGCCTGTTTATAATAGGCGATTACCGCACAACTATAATCAAAAGGCATTATAACAATTTGTCAAACACAATTGTAGTCGTTCTTCCAAGGACGAGAAGGACGCCTTCTTCTTCTGGGGCTAGAAACAATTACTACGGCTTGGATTGCGACAGTCCGCCAGCTTTTTTCTATTTTCTGTATTAATTAAACATCCTAATGTAAATTATACATAAACTACAATCTCATATTCACTGCACTGTGAAATTATTCGACATAAAACTATGCAACCTACAGTGTGAACATATGTAGGCTACACTGCTGAAAAGACCAAAGCAACAGTTAACAGCTGAGAACTTCAAGTAGCTGTACACCTCTATATTTAGATTTTTCCTTTTCCTAAGAGACAATTTTATTTGTATTCTATTCTATATATTTATTTTTCTATTTGTTTTGTATTTTGTTGTGCCATGCAGATGTAACTCATGTAACTCATTTTGGCCAATTGCTTTTATTTTACAATAAGTATACAAAAGAAAAATTCTTAACAAGGATTGTGGCCCCAACACTCAGTGATCTCCACATAAATACAAATAAATGCAGTATTTTGAATTGTGTGTGTGTGTGTGTGTGTGTGTGTGTGTGTGTGTCACCTTGAAGGCATATTTTCTACTGATGTGATCATCAACCGACAACATGGAGATGCGGAAGCTAGGAAGGAGTATGCTTCCCAGAATCCCCTCCTCCTTGTCATCTGCATCACAGAAGAAGCATTTTGTTAGCATTTCGCAAATAATAATATAGGGAACAGTAAACTGGTTTTCAACAAACATTTGACATTTTGTAATGTAAAAGCTAAATAAGGGGTATTTTATTTAGGTTATCTAAAAAACACACCAAAAAATAGTTCAGAAAGTTATTTATTTTCCAGGGCTCCAGTCACAAAAACATTATGAAACAAAGTGATTCTCCTGTATTTTAAATCAAATGCAACTAAAATTTCAAGCCATCTCAGCATCTGTTTGGCCACAACACTTCATCACATCACATCTGATGTCTTGTCTTCCAAGGCAGAGGGGTAAGAACTTTCTTGAATGCCGCATCCAACCTCGGCATGCTTTTACAGTGATCTTTTCACAAGCAGCATCCATTGCCCCCAGTAGAGACATCTGGTCGTGGTGCCGATGGTCATATACATGCCACCTCCATGCCGAGAAGAATTCCTCTAATGGGTTGAGAAAGGGTGAATAGGGTAGTAATAACTCCATTGACATGCGTTCATGGGCAGTAAACCATTCCCTGACGAGTTTGGAGTGGTGAAAACTGTCCCAAATAACTAAATATTGTAGCATATCAGGTCTCACCACTCTCCTCTCATTCTCAGGAATGAGAGAATTGTAAAGTCCTACTAAGAAATCAAGCAGACAAGCTGTGTCATAGGGTCCGATGTTAGGAACGTGGTGGATGATACCATCCTCTGATTTTTGCAGCACACATGGTTATGTTACCACTATGATGACCTGGCACATCCACCGTGGCTCGATGGCCTATTATTTTTCTGCCACGTCACCTGACTTTGTTCAGGTTGTATCCTGCTTCATCCACATACAAAAATGTTTATGCGGTGTCACTTGCTTCCAGCTCCATCACTCTAAAATGAATATCCAATAGTGTAACACACAAAATGATACAAAACTGTATGTTGGAAGTATGGTCTTAAATTACATTGACGTAATGAAGGGAAAACATTACTTAACATGCACATACAGGAACCTTCACCCCCTCATTGTATCTGGAAAATGGAACCATGTAGAGCTGTTTCATTGTTACAACATGTCTCTTCAGCACCCTATCACCCTATCGAGACACTGACAAAGGTGATTTTCTCAAAGGTGGTGTCATCTTGCAGAATGGCGCTCACGTCTAATCGCATTGTTGGCCCTCACAATGTCAACAATTGCTATTTGTTGTTCTGGTGTAAATATTGGGCCTCTGCCACTAGAATGGGGAAGTGAAACGGAAACGGTAAAATAAATAAGCAATGTGCAGGACTGTAGTTACATACCTGTTTTCATTTCTGATCGTATTATGGATGACACTGAGGTGCGACTTAGTTGTGGCTGGACCCTCCGCCCAGCCCCATGCTTAGGCCATGGTTAATTACATGGTCCACAATGGTCCCCTGCCTCTCCCTCTTCCTCTCTATGCTCCTCTCACCCCTCCACCACGAATTCTGACACCTCTACCTCTTGCTATTGCTCTTACATTTGGTGCTTGCTCCATTGTTTTCCTGCAGCAACACTGAGGTGGACCTTATAAAGGCTTGTAATTAATAATTGGTTAGCCATTATTTGCATATGTAGAATGAGGGGATGCTCGTTATTCTTATATACCTTCTAACAAACTGTCAAATGAATACACTGCTCATTGTACATTATATTTTGCATTAAATTATTTAGACAATGACCCATTGTGCTATATGAATGACAAATCTATTTTCCTAAATGATAAAAGGGAAATCTGTTTTGATTGGCTTATCAGAGTCAATTGAGAATTCTGTCTATGCAATGAGGTATGTACTTGTGATTTGCAAAATGTGCCTTACCAATTGCCATTAGCTGTCACGATCGGCGTGCGCACGCTACGTGTCTCCAGTCAGGACTGCGCACCTGCGGGGGATTAGCCCTGTCATTGTTTGTGTATTGTCTGTAACGCCCTGTACGCTGTCTTGTGCGTTTCTATTAAATTACGCTTCACGCGTCTCTTCGCACGTTCGTGTGTGCGTTCCTCTGGCTCGCGCCTGTTCTCACTTGCTCCCCCACGACAGTCATTACAGAATGACCCACCGAAAGAAGAGAGCAGCAGCCCGTAGGAGCCGCACCCCCGCTGCTTCGCCTTCCGCCGTTCCAATGTTCTCCGGACCGCGGGGTTCCATCACCGCGGGAGTCCTCCGCTTCCCTCCGCCAGAACAGCTATGGCGAGGAGCGGAGAACTCCCGGGAATGGGTCATGGCAGAACTTCGGAGGTGGGAGGCGACCGCGGAGAGCGATGACGGCGTGGAGGTGAGGGCTCCATCTTCGCATTGGCGGGAGCCCTCCCTTTCCAGCGACGAGGAAGACTAGCGTGGTCACTCGTCGCTGGCGTGCCCATCGCTCCCAGCGCGTGGCAGGAGGATCGTCGGGGATCTTCGCGGGGGGGGCAAGCCCGTCCCTCCGGAACGGCGGGACGTGTGTGGAGCATGTCGGAGCGGCCTACGGGTAGGCTGTCCGGTGGACGCATCGGAGACGTCCCAGCCGGAGCCGGTGCCGATGGACATGGGAGCCACCCCCACCTGTTTCGACGGGTCTCCGGAGACACTGGAGCGCTTTCTACGGGAGTTTGAGCGCTGGATGGACAATTTGCATACCGTGGAAGTTGAGCGAGGAGCTCAACTTCTGTTCAATCTGTCCGGGCGCGCCCTCTGCTGGGCGTTGGCTCTCCAGAGGAATCCGCAGCTCCGGCCCCGGTCGTACCAGGAGTGGGTTGTGCGGCTGCGTGCGGACTTCGGGTCCGCCAAGGAGCGGAGGAACTCGCGCACATCCACCCCTGTGTCGGCGGGGGCAAGTACGAAAAATGAGTGTACGCGTGTGAATGGTGAGTGCGTAAATACGAACGATGTGAGTGCGTATGGTGAGAGAGAGAGTGTGATGCGGGAGAGAGAGAGTGCGCATGGTGAGGGAGTGAAAATAGTGGAGCTTCCACCGTCGCCAGTCTCCGGAGCTGTTGTCAGCTCGCCCACGCCGCTGAAGCCGTCGTTTGGCCCAGTCACAGTGGAGCTTTCATCACCGTCGTCTGCCTCTGGAACCGCTGCTGTCAGCCCGTCCACGGCACTGGAGTCGTCGCCTGACCCAGCCGCCGTGGAGCCGCCGCCGCAGCCCTGCCCGGGAGCCGCCGCCTGCTCACCCACGCTGCTGGAGTCGACGCATGACCCAGCCGCTGTAGAGCCACCGTCCGGATCAACCCCCGAGGAGCTCTCTCTACCTCTCATTCTCCCAGAGGGAGGCACCAAATCCCAACGGTTGCCGGGAGGCTTCCACCATCTTCGCCTCACTCGGGTGAGAGCTCTCGGGGGGATACGTCGGCTACGATGGGGTCTGGAGTGGACCGTTTGCCGCCGCCACTACCCGTCGAAGTCCGAGCAGCATGGTCGGCTGTGTGGGAGTCCATCACCGGGCGTGGCCGCTGGAGAGCCCAGGCTGGAGCCGTTGTCGGGTCCAGCCACTAAGGAGCCCCCACCAGCGTCGCCAGCCTGTAGAGCTCCTGTCTGCCCGCTCACGTCACTGGAGTCGTCACCTGGTCCTGACGTTGGAGAGCCGCCGTCGCAGTCTTGCCTAGGAGCTACCGCCAGCTCGCTCGAGAAGCTGGAGCCGAGGCCAGGTCCAGCCGCCGAGGAGCTCAGCTCGCCGCCGTCCTGCCCAGGAGATGCCGCCAGCTCGCTCGAGCCGCTGGAGCCAAAGCCAGGTCCAGCCACCAAGGAGCTCAGCCCACCGCAGCCCAGCCCAGGAGCGGTCGCTAGATCGTTCGTGCCGCAGGAGTCGCAGCCCGTTCCAGTCGCCGAGGAGCTCATCTCTTCGCAGCCCGTCCCCGGAACTGCAATCAGCAAGCTCTCGCCGCGAGGGCCAACGGATAGTCCAGCCGCTCGAGAGCCACCGCCACAGCCCAGCCTCTGCTGTTCATCCCTGGTCCGGCCACCGGAGGATCCCAGCCGCCGCCGCTCGTCCCTGGTCCGGCCACCGGAGGATTGCAGCCTCCGCCGCTCGTCCCTGGTCCAGCCACCGAAGGATCCCAGCCGCAGTCAAAAGGCGACGGCAGGAGGCATGCCTTAGAGGGGGGGGTACTGTCACGATCGGCGTGCACACGCTCGTGCACGCTACGTGTCTCCAGTCAGGACTGCGCACCTGCGGGGGATTAGCCCTGCGCAGGTGCATACAATCGTGACTGATTGGACTTGTATTTAAGTTGGTCCCACTCCAGCTCCGGGTAGGTTTGGGCAGGGGCCTTCAGAATTTCGAGTGAATCCCCTCTGCTGTTGAAGCCAATGAGAACGACGTTGTTGATTGTCATATTCTTTAATTAATCAGATTTCAAGTTTGCCATGTTGGGCGTATTCTTTGACAAGCGGGCCTAGCCGGCCACAGCACACAGAGGGCCAGTAAGAGAAGTAAAACTAGCTAGCAAGGACCGCAGGATTAATGTTTCAAAAATATGTGCATGTCTAACTTCATGTAGCCTAACGTATTGTATTTTGGCCTTTGACTTTAGACTGAAATGTGGGGGTTGCTAGTGCTGCTTGGTCTGTTTGGTGCGAGTGTTGGCTTGTCAGATTTAGAGGCAAGGTGTGTGGCCACCTAGGACTGTTACGTGCGTTTTGATAAACCTACTGTATTACAGTGTTGCTACAGTAACAGTAGGCTGCACATATCAGGCAAATGTGTAGATCAGGTTGTAGCCTATGCAGTACATGCAAAAATGTATGTGTGTGTGCCGTTAGCTTTACAATATTATGTACTGTTAATTTGTGCATTACACACCCGTTCAGAGCGCATACAGCAACTTTTTTGATACTTGAAGGCCAACTAATCGCTGAGCAAATGACAAACTGAACCGAGCGCTGACTACAACGGAGTTTGCCTTCTCATGCTGTTACAGTAGTAGTACTATCACTGGCTGGCTACTCAGCGCGAGATATACGAAAAATATTAAATGTTCCCGCAGTACAAAGTACAAAATTTAAGACAATTGAGACTGAGACACCAAATTATACCCAAATTTTGTGTTCTCCTATTTATTTTTTCTTAATTCTGTTTTTTACAGTTTACAGACTACTGTTCAATTTTGTTTTAAACCTATTTCTTTGAATGGAGCAAAATAAATATTATTATTTTCCTCAACATTTTTATTGTGTTATTATTATGCCACTAACAACTAGGTCCTCTAACCTGAGGTAGTGGTCAGAAAATGGATTGTAGCAACTTTAATTTAACTGAAACTGTGCTCAGATGAATAATATAAACTATATATTATTGTGTAATGCTAATGTTGCTGCCCACTCAGCACCTATTGTATCCTAATCATCTTGGAAGAGTTGGATCCTCTGTGTGATTTTTTTTTTTTTTTTTTGGGAGAGTTTTTTCATGCCCAATGGGAAGATAAAGTACAGGGGTGTTATTTCCATTTGAAACGTGGGCCTGTACGTCCCTTTGAGACTGTAGGGTGATTTAAGGGTTCTATAAATAAACTTGACATAGAAGGTGTCAGTATTATAACAATTGCGTCAAACAGGACAGAAAGTTAGCTGGATCAGACAATACACTATGTTTCTCAATGCTATGACTGTGTCAGTATGCCTTGGGAACAACAATGGATTAACACTCCATTCACCAATGCTGTAATTAAAAACACTTACTGTAGCATAACCCTTGCTGTTAACATAATTTCTGTAATCCCAACACAGTGCACTCACACACATTTGTTACAGATCTGGCCAACAGTGTTTAGGATATTGTCAGCATAGCCAGCCAACTATGACAGTGGTAGGCAATAGTTCAAAACAAACCTAGAACTCTATTATGCACCCTAGGGCACAGTATAATCTGGGTGTTTGCCTCCCATCCAAATACAATACTTGATTGGCTCAAAAAATAAATCAGCAGACTAAATCAGTCTGCTGAAAGATCAGATATGACCTGGTGCTAGGCCAGTGTGGGTGTGTGTGTGAAAGCTCCATACCTCGATAATAGAAGAGACACATGTCGGACAGAACGAACCATCTCTTCTTCCAAAGCTTCATACCAGTGCTGTCCTGCAAGGAGCCCAAGGCACAAGACATCACTCAGCTAGATAGTCAGTGAGGGTTAAGAATGTTGGTTAACACTAACTGTGCCAAAGCTGTTATACAGACAGGTCTCTGGATACTGTAGAAGGTATTGTATATTGTTTGAATGTACTATATTACTGATTATTATCTTAGCATTTCCCCTGTATACCTACTGTTACCTCCTTTATATTACTATTAAATAGTAATTTCCAGAAATTACTAATGGACAGCCTGTAATTTATAGCATTAATGAAAATAGCATTACTGAAAAAGCAAAGGGGATTATAACTAATAAAAGTAATCAAGTTTTACATATTTGGCAGCCTCATTTGGACTTCTGATATGGCGACAGACTAGGGCAGCCACGTGTAAAGAGGCTCCGAGCACGATTATATATTATATATGTATCTACATACAAATGCTGCAAGTAACTAAATTGTGAACTTGTTCAACTGCAATGAGGTAATTTAAGCTAACAAAGTCGTTTAATCAATGTCGGGCAAGCAGAAAAAAACGGAGCCTACCAAGCTAACTAAGTTTCCCTTGATTATGATAGATAGTGAAGAGTAAATAATACTGACTGGAGGCACAGGAACATAATGAATAAAAGTTGCTCAGTTTGCAATGAGCAGGTGGGAGGCAAACTTGAAAAACAACTGGGCACTAAGCCTGGTTAGTTCATGTCCTATGAAGCCAGTAACCTCTTCTGGGCAACAAGGGTGCATTACTGCTCTTACCAAAAAGTCCTTATTTTCAATGAGAAAATACATTATGACATAATGATTATGAACATAAATTGCATGCAGTAAAAGTATTGTGTCTGTATTTGGACAATCATTGTATTTAATAATAATGATAATAGCTTCAAACATAATTATCTACACTCTCTCTCACTCACTCGCTCACACACACTATGCATTTTCCAGCAATCTTATAAGCTGACTGCATTGATGAGACACACACAAGGCCTAAAACCTACCAACACTTGCTTTAATATGTTTCTTGTACCTGTTTGAAAAGCCAGTTGCTTTTAATCACTGGGGCATTGGTGTTCCTCTTAATAGAATTGGACCTCTTGCCAAAATTGTGAACTTTCTTGGAAGGCCTTGACTGCTGCAGAGAAAGAAACATGAAAATCAACATGGAGTAAATTATCTATAGTATCTAGGGTAGATGGTTCCTTATGTGTGACTAAATGGCTTTACTGTAAAAACAGGAAAAAAATTGGAGGAATGGTTCTCCCGCTGTGACTGGTTGATGTCAGCAGAGGGGCGTGGCAAGAGTATGTTGGGGGGAGAGCTCCTAGTCGTTACAGAATCACATATTCTGTTCACATAGGACAGACAAGTCCTTAGACAAGGAGTAGTGTCACGACCCGAGCCCGTCAGCAGAGGTAGACACACTCCTTCCCTCTCAATCTATCTCACCCTTTGATTATCTCG
>JAOEHI010004445.1:0-10033 GCA_025447815.1 Percopsis transmontana | reverse complement strand
CCCCATCTGGTCAGGGGGAGAGAGAGGGAGAGAGGGAGAGAGAGAGAGAGAGAGAGAGGGAGGGAGAGAGAGAGAGAGAGAGAGAGGGGCCAGGCACTCTGGGGGAAAAAATTGAGAGATGGACCCTATTCACTGTCTGCCTCTCTTTCTCTCTCTCTGTCGTCTCTCTCAATCCTTCCAAATCCAGCTATTTGTTGTCGTCGCACGTGCGTACCCGCGAGACGCGTGAGATAAGCGGAGGTGCGCGGGAACAAAAAACGTCTCACTTTTTAAATGTGACTCGCGGCAAAACAACTCGATTTCACACCTCCGCAGCGCCTTGTTGCCTGACGGAGAATGTCAGGGAAATGGAGAGGGAGGGAGACAGAGAGAGAGATTGGGTCAGACCGTGTTCTCTGCCACCATAAAGAGGTGGCAGAGAAAACGGTGACGTCTGGCCTGCCCTCTATCTGAACCAATGAACCCCGGAATGAATCTCTATCTCTCTCCCTCTTTCGCTCCTGTCTTCTGCTTTGTTTTCTAAATGTTTCCTTCTGGGCTCTCTCTCTCTCTCTCTCTCTCTCTCTCTCTCTCTCTCTCGCTCTCTCTCTCTCTCTCTCTCTCTCTCTCTCGCCCTCTCTCTCTCTCTCTCTCTCTCTCTGTGTCTCTCTCTCTCTCTCTGTGTCTCTCTCTCTCTCTCTCTGTGTCTCTCTCTCCCTGTAGGGAAGCATAGTTGTGAAGCTCAGTCATACTCTAAAATGAGAAACAGTGCTGGGGCTGCTGCACATATCTGGCACACAAGCAGCCCACAGAAGCTCTGGCAGAACACACACACTGTAAGCACACTGTACACACACACACACAGGCACACACACATATTACCCCCCGCTATGTCACGGTGCCCTTCGCAATTGAGGTCCTTTTGATTCCCACTGGCTCTATTAGAAGTCGGGACGGTAGCGCTGTCGCCCATCTTGAAGCCATTTTGTCAGGAAATGGTATAATTCTCTCATCTGGTTCCCATTACAGCCGGGATGTCGGCTATTCCTGCAATGCCTGTATGCCTGTAATTAAGGGCTTTGTGTCTCAGTGCTAGCCACAGGACAGCTCTCTCTCTCTCTCTCTCCCTCTCTCTCTTTCTCTTTTCTGCCTCTCACGTTTTCCCCCTTAACCCCACAGCACTTCTCTAGAGTGACTCATACATTCGCAGGGCTGCTGGCACACACACAAACTACTGTACGCACACATTTAGACGTGCATGTGCAACAGTCTGTCCCCTATAATTCGCATTTACATAGCATAGTCCCAGACAGGCCCATTTGTCACAGTAAATTCCCCTCTCACAGCCCGCGTTCTGCAGGCGGAAAGAATGACTCGGCTCTTATGAACATCGGTATGGGCCGTGACTACCACTCTACTGCTGCTACTATTCTAATTCAGTTTTTGTCCTTTGCGAAGTCATTGACCTGCTTCCATAGGAGCCGCATTATGGAACGCTACGCTAATTGAATATTTTGACTGCGTGCCGTCACTGTGAGCTCTGGCAGCTGACTTACATCGAATCAACACGAGTCATTCTTGAATTTGGAAGCTAGAGAGCGCACACATCTCGCAGCGCTCCAGAATATTATTATAGCCGGGCTGAGGTCACAGGAATGCCATACCGTCCACGATGTAGCTTGTTTTAGGCTACGGCCCACATCTTTGCTGTACACTGATAAGGAGGCTCTTTTAAAGCCGACGTCATGGAACCTCATTAAAATACCTCTCTGACTAGACTTCCCTCTATCAGCCCCCTAAAGTGGAATGATCCGCTTCATAGCAGGCAGACAGGATGGCATTGTGCGCCTGTGTGTGTGTGTGTGTGTGTGTGTGTGTGTGTGTGTGTCTGTGTGTGTATGTGTGTGAATGGAAAGGGTTTTATTTTATTGCCATAACACACTGACAAGGCAGGCTTTCCAAGAGACCAAACATGGACATGAGAACTGGCTGGCCTAGATAACACACACGTGCATTCACAGTTTTTTACACACACACACACACTCACATGAACACATGCTAACTCACACACGTAACAAAACAAGGACACACACACACTTTTGCCCATGCAGTGATCTTGAAACCCCCGGTCCGTGTCATTGGAAAATCAATAGGGCTTGGGTTTTCATCCAATTAATTAGTGACTGGTCAATGGAGCCATGTGTGCAGTGTGTTCCTGTGTGTGTGTGTGTGTGTGTGTGTGTGTGTGTGTGTATGTGTGTGTCTACATGTTTACCGCTGCCTCCCACAATTACTAATGAAAGTTATATATTTATTAATGCAGTAATGACAGCTTAAAGGACTCATAGTGCGCTCAGTAAGACGGTATGCCTGAGTCTTATACATATTCATCCTTTTAGCATCTGAAGCTACAATTTCTTTTATGTTATTGGTGTCACGGTGTGAATAATTAAACCAGTGTGTATTTACTCTCCGCTGCACAAACAGGTTCTGTTGTAATCCTAATGAACACTGGACAGCTTGTGGTGATGTCGCTAATACCCACTTTAGCAAGCTAGCGGCACTGAAACCGCTCTGGGACAAACAATAGTGTTGTTGCATAACCAGATTAGCCCAGCGGCCTTTGTCCTGCCGCCCCCCTTCCGAGGAGCACCGTAATCCTTCCCAGCATTGCACACCTGCTTCACGACACAATGCAATTAAAACCGACGCAAAGCTACACTGCATAGCATGACACAATGGCAATGCATCTCTATGCCACAGGAAGTGTCAAAGGACAGTGAACAGCAGCAGAAAACAGTGCAGCGAAACGCTTGGGGACGAGACCAGCTTGTGTCTCCATCCAGTGCAACACAATCTGTAACCGATTACAAGGCATTATTACTGCAAACCACAACGCTGATATAGAACACAGTGGAAACGCCCAGATTAGAGTCAATACATCTTCCCTGATCCTATCACAGATCCCACCTGTGGTCAGCTCTGACATTTTGCTTGAGGGGTGCAAAGCAACAGAATTGTTTGAGTGACATCAGCTACAAAGAACAAGGTAGTGCTAAAATTCACCAAAGACAGAAAAATAGTTAAAATCCCACCTTTACTGCATACTGATATTACTGTGTGGTCTTCTCAACCATCCTCCTCTCTATGTGTCTAAATGACTAGCTCTCAATAGTAAACCTAAAGTATTGAGTATTTACTCCACAGCTCCATGAAGGATACCTAGAATACGCTGTTGTGTTTTTGGCCTTGTCTCCACTTGCCCCCTGAGACCCGGATAGTACCACCAGACTTAAGCATCTTCTTTGGCAGATGACCTACATAACTCTACAGAGGCTTCTGAGAACAAAGCCTGTCTTGGATTACAGAGACTAATCTACCTCTCAACCCCTTTTCATCCCAGTGTAAAGGCCCGAGGCCCAGTTTTAAGAGGTTCTACCCCCCCAGCACCATCTCTACCTTTGTGTATAGTAAATGAACCCCTCAAAAAAACTGTGCATACACCAGCCGCCCACAGCTTCGTCAAGCACAGGAGTTTGACTGACTAGTTGGAAGGCCAAGTCGTGGGGTTGATGTACTGAACAATAAGTAGGGCTGCTTGAGTGCGAGAGTGAAGAGGCTGTGCTATTATAGATCAGTGATCAGTGGCAATACACCATTCTAACGCCAATTAGAGATCCCTCCCCCCCAAGGAAGGAAAAATGATTGCAGAATCCTTCATCATCTCTGTAACGAAATACGAAAACCTGCAACTGGTGAGGCCTACTTGTCACTCTATACCACGGATGGTGTCGACATTAGCCTTCACATTTGGGTTTATTGGATCTATATTAGGATAACATAATAGAACATGTGTCGTGGCAGCAACGCATATTTTGCTCATGTCTCCCCGCTTTCCATTTGACCAGTACGATGGTCACTCTCATTTCCAGCGTGTTTATCCCAGTCACTAGTAATCCAATCTCCTGTGAAAATGATGAGAAAAAGCCTCCGCTGCGTCTTACACCACTCAGACATGAGTGAGCAATGACGATAATGGAAAATTTCCAATCAGTTCCACTGTTGTCCGACGCGAACCGACTCCGCTCGTCCAAAGTATATGAAATTAATTTGTTATAACTTCAAATATTAGATGCAGTACGTGCATGAGATATAGTGTACACGTGGCTGGGAAATTGCGAGACCCAAATATAGTTTTACCTCGTGTGGAAAGGCTGCAATTAACCGGGGATTTCATCCCTTGTAAAATATAATTGAGTTCCCAATGAGAGCCATGCAACATTCCCTCTAAAATTATATACATTATATAGTAGGCTATGTGAAGGTTTTTTTTGTCTTTTGTCTTTAGATTTTTCGAAAACTAGTAAGCCAACATGCTTTATTTGCCCCAACAATCAATAATTAGATTGAATGTATCGTTGTTTTCTCCTCCCGATGTTGTTATGGAGGTGTACTAAATGCTTTATCCTCCCTTCTAAAGATAGTAAAGACATTACTCACAATGGATACCCAACACAGACCCAGCTTCATCAATAAAGATGAATGAGAGGTCCGTCTGTCTACATCCAGTCCAATGTGTATCGTTGAATTGCAACAATATCACCTTACGCCTGTCTCCTCTATCTGATTACTATTGACTTGTGTTGGAGCTCAAGTGTCTGACCTGCCTCTGAAAAAGCTGTCCAGTTGTTTTGGACTCTAAATAGCAGTGGCTTTCAAACTTTTCTGGGATCATATAGTCAAAATGTACTCCTGACCACAGTCCTATTTTGAAGTATTTAGCCAGGGAATTGCCTGTTACATGGAGCAGATAGGGGTTAGGGATCTTGCTTAAGGATGCTTACAGGTAGGCCAACTCCGGGGCTTGAACACACGACCTTCTGGCTGGGAGTCCAACATCTAAACCACTAGACTATCCTGCCCTCGGTAAGCCTATGCTCAGGATTGTATTCAGGCTTTACAGTAGTTTGCAGGAACTTTCCAGTTATGCTTTGGAGAAATGTGACATAATAATATGAGGGTCCATATTAATATTTCTAAGACCCATTGTTAGGTCCAACCCCAGTCTTTGAAAACCACTACATTAGGGCCATTGCTAATGGTAGATAGGGGTGGATGGAGCATGTCCCTGGCTCATTTTTCTGTGGATTGTGCTACCAAATGACATTAGAGTTAGGTAATCAATGGAGTTCTGGGAATATACGGTAGAGCATAGCAGTCAGCCCAGTTCCACTTCCTGACCTGCTTGTCTGTCTATCTGTTACCTTCCATTTATATTATAGGTCTAATGTAATTTTGTGGTCGGTCCTTTAGCCATGCTGTGCCATGTGTGCCCTCTGCCAGTATGTGGCTATTGTGTTCTGGTCTATTTAAAGTCCCCATGCAACCACACAAGTGTTAGCTAAGTAGATTCCAATTCTTTGGGAAAATATGGATGAATCCTACTTTGTTACGATTTATTTTTCAGTTAAATGAGTCTTTACATCGGGCAGGGGTGGGTTGTGTGTAACACATCTTGAACACTATTATTGCAAGACAAACCACTCGACACAATCCCAAAATGGCAGCTACTGTATTCATATGTGTTCAATGTACAGTACATATGGCTACGTATGGCTTGACAAAACAAAGCAATAATCGCTTATATTTGAATAGCTCAGGAGACAGGTTCAGCTTGCATATTGTTGAGTTTGTAGAGTTAATTGAGTTTAATTATATATACAAAGATGGATAATAACTAGTGTACAATACCTGGTCCCAAGTGAAATCTGCTGTCACTTGCAGAAAGCATGGCAGTTATTTTAGTTAAGGCCATCTGTGTCTGCTGACTTTACATCCTACTGTCATTTCAAAGATGGCCTTTTCAGCTTTGACAAGTGTCTTCTTTCATCGCCACAGAAATTCAAATAATTTATCCCCTCTGTCTGTGCTCTATTGTTTTCCTCTTTTCCAAGCTGATTTGTAATTTTGTAAGGCAACCTGTCAGCCTTCATTTTGTGTCGGCAGTGACCTCAGAAAGTGGGGGTCACCACCAATATCACATTTACCAACCTGTCACGTTCTACCACTACCTCCGGTTTTCCATGCATTCATATGTCCTCAAAAAATAATACTACCGGAGTGTCATGAACGTGTTCAGAACTACCACCTTGAATTCAAGCTCTGAATGGGCTCAAAGTGAAAGTGAAGTTACTCATCTCTGTACACTCCACCATCTTTTCCTTCTTTTTCTTCTATGGCTCCAGATCTCCTAAGGGCCACCCAAGGTAATCCTAATGAGACGTGTCCTATTAGCGCCCGAGATAGACAGACACTTTTAGAAGGTGTTTAAGGCCTCAAAATTATTTCCGTAAGTCTTCGTGCTTAACTGTTAGGGACTACATAGGTCTCTAGGACAGTGGTTCTAAAACTTTTTTCTGTTCAAATTACCCCTTTACTGGACTAAAATTTTTTTTTTAAATATGAGCATAGAAGAGGAAAACCTAAATATAGCATTTGATGATATCATATCAAGGAGTACTGAATGAAAATGATTGCTTCACACATGAAAAAAATTACACGGTAATATAGGTAAAGTAAAAAATTAAAACAAAAATTTGTCCCTGTAATAGCTCCAGGAGAAAACAGATTGGAATTTCAACGTCTTAATTCAAAGGCCTAAATAGTTGCCTACTATTATTCTTACAAAATTATTTCAGTACCCCCTGTAGTACCTCAAAGTAACCCTAGGGGTACTAGTGCCCATTTGATATACACTGCTTTAGAAGAGGATTTATGCTAAACAGATTAATATTTTTGCCGAAGTATGTGCTTATGTGTGTATTATCACAATATGAAAGATGCTATTTTCTTGGTGGTGGTGTTACATAGACATATGGCATGCTTGCATAGCAGTACTATCTCTTTCCTGTCTGGTGCTCACAGCTTAGAGGCAGGTGTGTTGAAGGCGGGAGAACTGGAATTGCAAAAGTCATTAGGGAGTCTTAAGTGTGAAGCCGTAATCTTGAAGCCACAAGCCAGCACAACCATCACTAATACAATATAACGGCAAAAACAACACATCAGTTACTTTCCACAGATATAAATGCGGGCTGAATTTTATTAGATTAAAAGGGATTTATATTTTAATAAATCAAAACCACATCATAAATCCTCTCAATATAGCACTGCCTAATCTGCCTGCCATTCCCCTCCTCTAAACATTTACTTTCTATCATTACACAAAACATATATTTTCCAAAAGCCCTGTGTTGAAGCAAAGCCTTTTTTGGCACACTGCCACAGCTATCTACAAGTGTATTTCTTGTTTCGTGAGACCAAACGACACCATTGCCCAGACAGCTGTTGTGTTATTTTCCATCTTCATGCCTTTGACTTGTGGTTATCTGAAACAGAAAGGTCACATTTGAATGCATTCACTATTTTAGGCATGACTCTCCACACACAGTATAACTCCTCCACTTGCTTGCTTTCTTTTGTGTAGGCTACAATTTAATGCTGAATCAATGACCATAAAAATGTACTGTCCCTGACAGCTAATTAAAACCTGATGGCTGTAACACTGTCCACGTGAAGCAGCTGAATGTTATTGCCAGATAAGATTACCGATTGCCTATCTGTTAGCAGAAATAAATAATTATTTCTGGAGAATTCTTTTATGGTTAGAATTTAATTTCCATTCTAAGAAACATTTATCACAGATCCCCGCATATATAAATCTCATTCTAAATGCAGTATGTCAATTGAAAAGGGACAATTTTAGTATTACACTGCACCATTTCTAAATCCACATAGTTAGGCTGAAAGTCAGCTTTCATATCTTGTCTCTGTAATATAAAATCCCACCTCAACACTGAGGTATGTGCGCTCAGATGAGAATCAATCCTTTCTACCGCCTTGGCTCTGTTGAAAACTTTGCCGTGTCCCACTCAAGTTTTCCATCAAATGTTTCCCTTCAGAACTTCCACCAGGCTAGGGCTTGTGAAAATCTTCTGTCAGGCTGACAGTGTTGTGAACCATAGCCTGCCAGCCACAATCCTTTGATTGGGGCTGGAAACTCTTGGAAACACCTGTGTGGATTTGTGTCTCTTGTGGGACCGCCATTTCATTACTTCCTTCAGCCGTCATATAGACTCGGGTTTTTCTCCTTTCTCCAAGGCATTGTAAATCTGGTCTGGGGGCCCAAACAGTCGCACTATGGAATAGTGCTATAAAATGAGGCCTAATCAAGTGGTTTTACCTTCAGGGAGTCATTTTTGCTTCGGACAGACATGATCAGCAGTTGGGCAGCAACGCTCGAGTGCAATGGCTAACTCTGTTCCCGGTGACCCCCTTCGCCTTTCAAGCCTCATTTACCACCCTGCCAACCCCCTGTCCCATAAAAGTAAAATTGTAAATACATAAGTCTTTATGAGGACTTCTCACTTAGTGCATCAAATGCATAAAGGAAACCTTCTTGAGGCTAGGCCAAGGGGAGAGGCTTTATGGATAGTAATACTGTGCTGTGCGGTACTACAGTGCTGGTGGATAACCAGTGGAAACATTCGAAAATATATGAAAACAAAGTACACTTAGAAAGTAACTGTTAACCTGGGGGCAAACCATATTGCTTTGGATTAATATTTATATTTCTGCACAGTATATCAGCATTTTGGAAAATGCAGTCACCCATATTTTTCACAATTTGTAACCTTTGTTTTTCGCATTTCTTTTTGTGGAATGAATACCTTCTGATGTTATGCCAGTACAGAGCTATTACCTGAGCATTACACAGATACGCACGCACACCGTTTTCTAATCAAGCACGAGACGCCTTCTTATCCCTCATAAGTCACAGCCATCTCTCTTTTATAGAAATCCAGCATAATAAAGCCAATTATATATCAGCCTTTGTGTAGCACCTGAGCGCTGGTGTTAATTACAACATTAATGGACTTTGTGTTCCCATGGCTTTTTCCTCTGACAGCAACCTTCACAGCGTTAATTGAACACCCCCCCCCCCCACCCCCCACCACCGCCACCCTTTGAGGAGGTACCGCCTCAATTAACCTCTCCCAGCGTCTTGGATTGGCCAACTACATCCCTCCAGCTCTCGTTTTGCATGTCAGCAAACACGGTCACAGTTCAGATAGTCTGTCATCCGAAGGGCACGCCTGTGAAGTCACACCCGCTTTGATCTCAAGGCGGTGGATTGTGGCTCTGCTCTATACCTCTAAACTCTACGTTTGCGTGTACATTCATGTGTGTGTGCGTGTGTGCGTGCTTGTTTCTGACTTAGGCCTGTGTTAATGTTTCTTTCATTCCTCATTGCTGCATCACTCTGATCCCGATTGACTTTATTGACGTCGGGTGCCGGTCGATTTCAATTCCCCCATACGCGCGCACACACGCGCACACACGTGCTCACACGTGCACACACGTGCGGCATGGTTTGACTTGCCTCCAATCCCGCCGCCTGCCGAGTTAGACTGTTAGTCCTTCAGACAGAGAGAGGGGAGTATGGGGAGAGAGAACCGCGGACTAGAAAGGATGAAGTCATGTTTGACAACGATACTAGGCTGATGGGAGAGTAGGAGAAGGGGGAGAATCCCACTGGAGTGGGGAGAGAATCGGACAAGTGGGAAAAGAGTCCGGTCGGCGGCGTCTCAGAGAGCCAAAATGAAAAAGAAGAGAGGGAAGATGTCTGATGTTTTCATCCTCTTCACTCCTGATGTGGCCTTCTCCCTGTGCTACCAGATTGGCTAGTTATCAGCTAGCTGAGAGCAGCTACATCTGTCCCTCATGGCAGCACACAGCCGAGTACATGCAGGACATACACACGCGTGCGCGCACACTGGATGGCTGTCATAAAACCCTGCCAGACACCGGAGAGGGGAGAGAGACAACATGCCACTTCATCTGAAGCTGCTCCGTAGATCATTCACAACACCAGCAACTTCCGATAGGAGGTTAATGATGAAGGGGGGGAAAAGTGCACTGTTCTTTGTGTGTGTGTGTGTGTGTGTGTGTGTGTGTGTGTGTGTGTGTGTGTGTGTGTGTGTGTGTGTGTGTGTGT
>JAOEHI010004444.1:0-10033 GCA_025447815.1 Percopsis transmontana | reverse complement strand
CACACACACACACACACACACACACACACACACACACACACACACACACACACACACACACGCACACACACACACAGTAGATTCGATTAGATTAGATCAACTTTATTGTCATTCATTTCAATACAATTTCTTGCATACAACTGAACAAAATGTTGTTTCTCACAGACCAAGATGCAACATGAAATAACACGCAGACAGTAAACATAACTACATAAAGTGCACATTCTATCTTGGTACCTGGCTCTATATACAGTACACAACAATGTAGTATCAAATCCACTTGTAGGACCTTCTTAGAATAATGCACACTCAGAAATCGGGGTACAGTGCTGGTCCATTTGTTCCCTAAGAGCTACAGTCAACAAGGGTACAAAAATACACAGTATATAATTGCATGTATGCAGAGGTGGGTAAGTCCGACTTAACCAGGTGATTTCCATTACAGGGACTAATAATTGAAATCACCTGGTTAAGTGAAGAAGCAGAACGAAAACCTGGCAGGACTTTTACTCTGAAGTTGGACTTTCCCACCTCTGTGTGTATGTGGTCTGTGACCCTCCTCTCTGGATTCATTTGTTGCAGACGTCTCTTGAAAAAGAGTTTCCTGTCTGCCCGATATTCATACCTCAATAGGTAGATTTTTTGGTTCATTCCATTCACTCACGTGCTCGAGCGGAAAAAAGGGCACCCTTTTTTAATAAAAAAAGAGACGAGGGAAGTTGAGCAGGGGCTCATGCGATCTCGCAGAATTAGATGTCAAATGGAGTTGTCGGGCATTACAACATGCTTTTAATGAGAACTGATGCCATGGGCCAAATTTCACAACTAAAATATACAATTTGAAAAAGAAATAGGTCTCAATTTTTACGTCATTTGAATTTCTTCTGAATCCAGAGAGTGTGAAAGCTGTGAGAACATCCACCGCTGTGGGTGATAACGGTGGTATTGTGTTGGCATTGTAAAAAATGCTTTATTCAACAAAAATTCCACTGTGTTCTTTTCACATTGAGCTTCCTGGATGGTTCCACATCAGGCATGCTCCTTAAGTGTCGTGTCTGGGTGAACACCTGGTCCTCAACCCTCTCATGTTCCTGACAGATAGAACAGTGTATGGGCACTCACGTAGGGCAGCAGGGTGGTGTCGCTGCTCACGCCGCACAGGCTGATGAGGAACTGCAGGGCCACGCGCAAGTTGTTGCTCCACCTGTCGTTGGACACCAGAGCATTCCAGGCGTTTTCCATCTCCACGCCGGGAACCTCGTCCCCATACTGGAGAGGCAACGACCAGCATTTCAAATGACAGCGTAGCGTTCTCAGGAATTGCTCAGGAATTCAGAACAAAACCCTACTATTCAGAATAACGCATAAGGCATTTTGAAAAATACATATGGACGTATTTCATTTATCAAAACCAAGGGTCATGAAAGTTGCTCAACCCATAATTAACCATATAAAATATAGTTGTACATGAACATTTGACAATTTGGTTTTCACAGTTTAGATATGCAAGATGTTGAGAACAAATAAAACAACGCGATAGAAATCATAATAGGAAGCGTAATATTTACATTTACATTTACAGCATTTAGCAGAAGCTTTTATCCAAAGCGACTTACAATCAGTACATTTGCAAGCAAACAACATTCTCCTAGAATACGGACAGCATCATGTTTTTCAGGTTACTTCACTTATGCATTATTTCAGCATTACTCGAAAATTATCATTCACTCCTCAAACAGCTAGCAGCCTAAATTCTGGCAAAGTGCTATAATAATAATATAAGCCTAGACTAACCGTCTGGGTATCTTACAATAACAAATGTCCTGTTCGAAGCTTCACTGTGAAGCCCCTTCGCCTCACCTTAGCGGTCATGAACATGAGGTTGTTCAGGACCAGGGAGGTTGCCTGCAGGGAGCCCCAGCCGCTGCCCCTCAGGCTGGGGCAGAAGCCCAGGCTCTGGGCCCGGCCGCGGTGCTCCTCGTCCGGGGTGCAGGGGCTGGAGGCGGGGGGCATGAGCCCTGTGTCCATCAGCTCGATGTTGCTGAGCCATGGCAGCAGGTAGGAGAGCATGATCTGCCTGCCGTTGGGATGGGTGGTGGGGAACCGCTGGCTCACCTCTGTACAGGGGGAGGGAAACGTCCGAGAACAAGGCTTTACGTTCATTTGTCCTTCATTTACAAACAGTAACAATTAGGTCATTTAACGGACCGCTTTTATCCAAAGCAACTTACAATGAGTACAGTTACAAGTATTACAAGGAGCAGATGGGTATTTCTGTGGTGTAAGTAAAAAAAAAAAAAAAAACATGTAAGGATTAACTATTAAAAGAATATTGTACGGTGGCACAATGTCGGCATCAGGGTACGCAGGAAAGATGGATCTGACACATTGTATACTGTAGAAAATGTGAACAATAAAGTGAATTGGACATTTATTTCTATTAAAATGCTACAGATTATTACTTTAAAAGTGTGCGTGTATTTTATGTTTTATATTAGAAATTATTGACATTTTCACATCCCAGCATATCTTATAATTAAGCATTAATATGTGAAACAAGCTACTAGTTTGTTTGCTAAACTGCGGTCACCAACTGACGAGGACAGTGGTCCTCCTGGTGTTACCTGAGAAGAGAGGCAGGGTGAGCTCTGGGTACATGCTGGCCAGTTGGCTTGAGAGCTGGGAGAGGTTGACGCTGTAGAGGGGAGGCAGCGGCCCGTGGGTTCCGTACAGGATGTTACCGGGCTTTTGTTCTACCATCCGCTTAGAGTAGGCACACAGCTTAGACTCAAGGACCTGGAGACAGTAGATTGTTCTTTAGAGGTAATCGGCTACCTACGCTCCTATTTCAACCCAAAACAACGATGATTTGTAGTGCTGGTTTCGACCACAAGCGCAATTACACCTTGTATGTGTGTGTGTGTGTGTGTGTGAATGTGCCTATACCTGCATCAGCTGCATGGAGATCTCATAGATTTCCCTGCTGGTGTCTGAAGCCTTGAACAGCACCAGGTTGAGCAAGGTCACCAGGTCACATGGGTAATTCCTGTAACATACACACAATAACCAAATGTGACTTGAAATGAGAATAAGATTACAGGAAAACAATCTGAAGGCAGAAATAAATATATTATATATATATTATAAGTTATATACCTGTATAATATAAGTTTCAACATGCTTATTAACCTTGTAACGGGGGAATCGATTAGGTCATTTAGCAGACACTTTACTCCAAAACGACTTAGAATGAGTTCAATTACAAGGAGTAGGTAGGGGTTAGGCATCTTGCTCAAGGATTCTTACAGGTAGGCCAACTCTGGGGCTTGAACCCATGACCTTTCGGCTGGGAGTCCAACATCCCTGACCACTAGACTAGACTGGAGAAACACATCTTTACGTAACAGTGTGAACACTGCAGTTACCCCCTACCTATCCCTACATACAGTAACTACTGTAACATTTAAAGTCCTTCTCTTTCCTGCTCTATGTTAGGATCAGCTCTTAGAAGATTACGCACTTTAACTGCTTTAACTACTTTAACTATTAGTAATTACTTGAGGATTGAATGGTATGTTAATAGGTAATGCATGGTGTAAAATATATAGCTAGGTTAGCCCAGATGACAAGCTGCTGTAATTATTCTAAAAGAATGTTGTTTGCTTACGATAACTGGTGTATGACCTATATTCAGCTATTGACACATGCACTAATTGTAAGTCGCTTTGGATAAAAGCGTCTGATAAACGATGTAAATGTAAATGTAAATGTAAATGTAAATGTACCTGTTCCCACAGACGGTAGCAATTGCCTTAAAGCAGCCCGAGGCCAGCTGGTAGGATCCGGTGAAGCACCGGTCCACAGCCCAGTTGAACAGGTTCACCTGGTCTGGGTTCAGCTCCAGCAGCAAGATCACCACCTCGCAGCCCAGGCGGTGAACCTGCAGCAACACATGTTAGCACGGACTCACTGGTAGAGGACATGTCACTATATATATATATCACTGCACTAAAGTAATGATTACGTAAAGTAATCGTACGTGAATTTTACAAGCTCACAGCAGATGGAATATATAAAAACAGAAAAGATGCAAATGTAGATTAACTGATTTTCAAAAAACTCATATCTCCAGAATCCTCAAGTCCTCCGGAGTCCAGTGATGTCATAGTCTGTCTGCTTAATCTTTCCGCCATTTTGGATTTTATGTAAAACATTTTTCTTATCTTTCTGTCAATTTCTATCTGATCTTCATGAAAATTGGCACAGATGCTCTTTAGATCAATCTTCACAAAGTTACTTTCGTGGATTTTAGATTTTCAAAACGGTTATATAGCAACAGGCCTTCGAATTTGAAGACGAACCCGCCTAACAGGAAGTGGTTATATTTTCGCAGCGCTTCTACCGATTGACACCAAACTTGTCTAGTGAGCTGTTAGGGGTGCCCCTGCGGCCTCCAACAAGGCTAGGTGTGTCCATTGCTTCTTGCAGCTATATTTAGTAATTGGAATTGAAATTTTGTTAAACCCTCGACTTTATTATGTCAATATTGAGTCCTCAAAACTGACACAAAATATAATATAAATAATAAAAATTTTCATGGACTAGAATCAAAATTGTATTGTTAAATTTAACATACTGTATATTGATGCTTTGAAATAAAAAAGAAAATATACCTTAACTATACCTAAAATAAACCACTGTAACTTCAGAACACATACTACCAGTAGAGACAGAGATCAGCTTTGAGAAACAATGGAAGCCAATGGTGGATGAATAGAACTGTGCATTTCCAGTCCAGCACCTTCAGCAAACGAGGGGTTAATTCATTATGAATGTCAGAGTAGAGGGATTAACAAAATATCAATTCTGCTTTAAGATGCTAGAATATGTTGATCTGTATAGTGGTGAACTGTAACTCTGATATATGGTGTGGTGTTGTGTATACTCTGTATACACAACACCACAGAAGGCTCTCACAGACGTGACCTACCCGCAAGTCATGGCAGGCCAGGATGTTGTCCAGCCACTTGTAGAGATAACCATCAGTAGACAAACCCACATTGTCAAACACAGGCCCGCAACACAGCACTGCAGACATGGCCTAAGGGACAAAGACGGTTTAAAGAGTATGAACCACACAGACAGACAACTATAAACAAGGTTAAACTTCCTGTAGGGTCCAATACAGGAGACAGAAGTCATTCAGTCAATCTGGCTTGGTGTAACCCATTATCATTACACCTGTGGTTGTCTCTGAGGGGGTTATATATGTTTGGGTTGACTTTCTTCTATGTGTATGCTGGCAGTGGGCCTATCTCGTGTAAAATTAGAGTAAACGACGAGCTGACACTCGTGTTCTGTATACTTCTGTGTGTTCGAGCCCACACTCGTGTTCTGTATACTTCTGTGTGTTCGAGCTCACACTCGTGTTCTGTACACTTCTGTGTGTTCGAGCTCACACTCATGTTCTGTATACTTCTGTGTGTTCGCGTTTCGTCTGCACCTGCACTCAACACCCAAACCCCCTTGACACTTGGTGAGGTTTCTGCATTACAGTAAACAAATTATACACACTTAGTAGAAGAATATACTATAAATACAAGGTAAAGTATGAATGAAATATATATATATGAGGCTATTGAAAGGTCTCTGTGGTAAAAGTAGCAGTAATCACATTGATATAGAATACTGTACAATATAAGGCTATGTACAGTCCAGATCCTGTGAATAAGTAAGTATAGTAAGCATGGATTTAAATGTTCACATAAAAGTATGTTTGCATTTGTGTGTGTGTGTGTGTGTGTGTGTGTACTAACTTTCAGAGCACAATACTGGTAGCGACTGATCTGGTGGTTGCGGTCGCTATAGCGATCGAGGGGCGTGAACATGACACTGAAGGGGCCGGCCCATTGGCTGAAGAGAATGAAGAGGTGATGCCTCAAGGACTGCTGGGGGAACAGGAAACGCCTGTGGTGGACTGGACCGAAAAAGATGGACATTTAAATCACATTAATTTTCAGCAGCAAATACATCAGACTTAACAGTAAAGAAACATAGCAATGAATTATGTAATTTACATCATTAATTGCTGTTTCTATATAAAAATAAATAAATACTGTAAATGTAAATAAAAAAGTATTCTATGCTCTAATACACAAGGCATATTTATTATATTTATTGAACACATATGTTATTTTATAAATGTCCAACAACATACCTTAATATTATCTAGCATTAGTATAGTACTATTAAAGTATGAGTAACGGAGTTTCTTCCCTACCGGGGACACACTGGATGAGGTTGGCCACCATGCCACTGAAGTGGGCCCGGATGTCCTTTAGCACGTCCAGCTCCTTCTCGTTCTCAGCCTCCAGAAGCATGCGGGTTAGGTCCACGTACTCCAGAAACAACGCTCCCAGCGCCAGCGAGTCCCGCTCCAGTGCCCCATTGGTGCTGCAGAGGAACGGGAAGACACCAGCTTAAACTATGCATTTATACAATATTATATATATATATATATTTTTTTTTCTTCTGCCTATATGTCTTTTCTAAACTGAATTTACAGTATTTGCTTTCCATTTTTAGCATTTCATTGCTGTGAAATGTAAATGCACTGGCTGATTTGTACCTTTTTACAGCGTAAAACAAAAAAAAAGGATGTAATTGACCACATTATTAGGCAAATTAAGGTTGGTTTGCTCCATTAAAAGGGACAGGAAGTGAGCAATTGAGAATAGTACTACAGACTCCTTTTTTGCTTTTTTGCTGCATCATGTTTTGTTTCAACCCAGGGCAGGATAGTCTAGTGGTCTTGGTGTTAGACTCCCAGCTGGAAGGTAGTGGGTTTGAGCCCCAGAGTCATATTGGGAAACAAATGAATGAAGCTAGCGCTCAGATTGAATTCAAAACTACGGTTTTGGACAGTATAATAACCAGACAAGATGTTTCACCTGTCACTGATGACTCCTGCATCAGCCAGCAGTTCAAAGATCCTGAGCAGCTGTAGTCGGAGCAAATCTCGTCGCTCACGCCGCTTCTTGTTCTGGTAACAAACACACACACACGCACAGAAAACATCTCAATATCCTGCTATGTGAGCGGTATTTATTTTAGTCATGTACACCGTTGCATGATCGAATAGAGCACGGTACTAGATCGAGGTCTAGATAATTACTGTGTGTGTGTGTCTGTGAGTGTGTGTGTATTACCTCAGGCCTACGTTCCAGGGCTTCCTTCATCAGTGGGTGGAGCTCCTCTACCAGCTCCCTGTTGTCAAACACAAATGGGCAACCGATAAATTTGGACTGAACGATGTAGGATTTAAAATAGCATTAAAATGCTATTGTAGATAGACCTAGATAAATAGATTCTGAGTGGTTTTCCGATCTCATGCTATTCAAAATTCGAATGCCACATGCCCTCATACCACTCATCGCTGAACAAACAACAATCCCTGTAACATTAGACACATTATTACAAGACATAGAGGGATTACAAATCACTTTTGAATAACACATTGGGGTTAAAAATAGGTCCTATTTTTAGGATGAAATACTGTAGCTCCCCTGTAACAATGAGACCTCTACCTATCTACTAGTGCAGTATATCTCTTTCCTGTGGAGAATACCTGCTGCATCACAGCAGCAGGCTTCTGTCTTGTAAAAGAGGAATTTCACTTATCTCAGGTATGAAGGAAATGCCGAGATTAGAGAGAGCAACTGATGGGAGACAGACAAATCCAACATGTCTTTCTTATGGACAAAGAAATAGATGAGAACCATACAGATGAAAGGTTAGGCCTGAACCTACCCAAAGCTTTCTGTGCACCACCGTCAAGTGCAAAGAACACTTGTTTTACCCTGGTGAACAGGCTGGATGTGCACTGTATACCATATGTTTGCAGATGCCTAAATGTCTGCCCCAGCACATTGTTGATGTTTGAAACACAACTGTGGGGTTATTGGGGGGGGAGGGGGTAGAGAATGGTGTGAGCCTATGAGAACCATAGGGGGAGGAGTAGAGAAGAATGTGAGCCACTCAGACGTGGGAGAGGCAGTTACAAAACAACAGTGTTTTTGTAATGCCGGTTCCAACCACAAGGGTAATTCTAGACACATCACGTCTTTATATTCATCTTTAGTTTTGCATTTTGAAAATCAAAATGAAAAATCTGAATTGTCCTGAAAGCAAGAACCTCTACAGATGAGAGCTGATCCTAATTAACCTAGTTCTTTGTGTATGTGTGTGTGTGCTGCATTACCTGAAGACGAGGGCGTTGGTGCGACCAAAGCCAAGCACCAGAGACTCTGTGATCTCCAGACTCTCAGCTCTCATCAGAGGGACCAGCTGTTTCAACAGCCATGCCACAGAGGGCGTTCCTATTACCTGAGTAATAAAAGACACACACACACACACACACACACACAACAACGTTTATATGGGTGATAAGCACCAATACTCGCCTAAGTAGCCAACCGGCTTCCAAATACTTGTAAGTGTAATCACTGTAAATCACTTTTGATAAAAGTGATTCATTAAATGTACATTTGAATTGTAAATTATATTACAGTAACACTGGTTTGGTCGTAAAGGTGTGCCAATTGTTTTATCATATGTATTATATCACCTCTTTCCACAATGAACCCGCCTTATCCGAGAACACTCACTATGCTGGGACTTCTCAATTACTGTAAGATTAAGCGCTGCAGGACGCACTTAAAAATGTTTGCAATGCAAGCTCTGTCCTGGACAGGATATTCATCTGGAAAGGTTGCTGATTATTGATACAGAAAAATTAATTGATGTTAAACCTAGTACAATTACATAAATATAATAGGTAAGAACAGTCAAACTAGACCATGGAAGCAACTATGACAACAGCAGGTTTTCACTGAATTTAAAGACTGTTCATATTTAGAGTGAGAGACGAATATCAACATGTAATCCACATCGTTTCCTGTAACTTGTCAAATTCCTCTCTCTCTCTCTCACACACACACACACACACACACACACGCGCACCCACACACACACACACACGCACCTTGTTGTCGTAGGTGGCGCTGCCGTCGGGCGTGGTGGCGGTGATCTCCGGCGTGGAGGCCCTCAGGTGACCAGGGGACATGATGCTGGGCTTGGCCACTCCCAGACACAGGATCAGGTAGTTACGCCACAGTGGGATGTAGCTGTCGCTGGAGCCAGCCGTGCTGGTTTTCTTAGCGTTCACTGGGCTACTGCAGGCAGTCACATATGTGCGTTCTCTATTATTGATATTTACTATTTGAATCCTTTTTGGGGATTTCTGGCCTTGCCCTCCTTAAACAAGGCAGTGCCTCTATATACTGTACATTCAGACGGAATAGTGGTGCAGCTTTTGCTAAATGTAGTTCTTTTCATCTCATTAATTTTATAAAACTGGGTAATTCTGCTCCTTGTAATTCTGGTGAGTAATGTGTCTTGCTCAGGTTTATGTAATCTACCCTCAAGCTCAGAGGACTTCACAAGGGTACATTCAGTACAGAAAATTCAACTATGCACTCCAACCTTACATCCTTATTAGGGGCAGGAAAAACTGCCAATATGAATTGAAAGAATGAATACCGCTTCCAGAATGTTCAGGCATTAAGTAGGTTAACAATTAATGTACATTTAAATGGGGGTTTCTGGGAGTTTTTCCTGGTCCTGGATGCTGAGGTTAGGGGGTGTAACTGATTAAGTGGTGCTGTGGGGTCATTACTTGGGGTCGACCAGCGGCAACAGCAGCTGTAGCCGGGTGAAGGCGTAGGGCCAGGCGTAGCCCAGGGCGACGGGGCAGTGCTTGGGCAGGTGCTCCTGGCGCAGGAAGCTGTGCAGACACAGCACCCAGGGGTCCTTCACACACTGGGTGAAGATCCACACGTGGCTTGGGCTCTTCACGTCGTACGCACTACTCACCAGGCGAGCTGTCCACTCCACCAGCCACTGTAGGTCCACGTGGTGGGTCAGTGGTAGAGTGGACTGGAGGGGAGGGGAGGGGAGGGGAGTGGGTAAAGGG
>JAOEHI010004443.1:0-10033 GCA_025447815.1 Percopsis transmontana | reverse complement strand
CCGCCGAACCCCTAAGGCTGACTCACCGAACCCCTGGGGTTCGATCGAACCCAGGTTAAGAACCACTGCTTTAGAGTTAGAGCCACAGTGTACTTCAGACGATCATGGTTGTGGTGAGTACTTATTGCCAAGACGCATACAGTGCTGCCAGCAATGTAGGAGCTTGTCATCAGCACAATGAATCATATGACCAATTGTTGTTGACCAATTATAGGCTAAGCAACATTGCACGACATTTTTACATGCTTATTTCAATTTTTTTTAATGCTTAACCCTTATATTTATCCTGCATTCGGCCCTTAAACCTTTTGAAAATTGTTATCTTGATGAGCAGGTTCGCACTATGACGCCCAAATTCAAATGCTGCGCTATACACACCAGTGGGGAACCTGCTGTTTCACTTAAACAACAAGTGAATATTGTGTTTGTCTGATGTATACCAGCGTGATTTTCATGGCATGGCCATTGTAATGTTTGGTCACTACATTAGGTTCCTCTATGTGCAGGTACCTCGGGATGCTGGTTAGGTAGGTGACCACATTGAGAAAGTCTTCGTCAGGCAGGTCACTGAAACCTGAGAACTCTGGGAAGGTGATGATGGGCGCACCATCCTTCCCTCGCCCTCCTGCAAGGAAAGAAATTATACGTTTACTTATATTATAATATTTTATTACATTTAAATCTGTTTTTGGAGGGAACAACAGTTTTCCCAAGATTTTATGCCAATTTAACCAATTGTACCATTATATATTTTTTTAAACAAGCACACAGATGTAGAAACTATGTCACATAAATACCATCATTACAGATGGTAATAAAATAAATGTATAAATATATCAGGCATATTACTGACTATAATGTTCAATTGCATGGATCAGAAATTAACTTTTTAACACATTTACATAAAGGTTGACAACATAATTTAAAATTGTGCTACATATTAAGTTAACCTCTAAACCATATAACTGAACAAATCGTGGAGCTCGTGAGATCAGAATGGTCTAGGCTAGTGGAGATGTCGGATATGGACAGGTTATTGCGTTTATGCACAATGGCCACTAGATGGAAACCTTGAGATAACAAAAAAAGCTTGATATGAATATGAAAGGTGGATGCATTTACAGTTACACGTATTTCTTTTGTTTTGTATTAATTAAAATTATATAGCAATATTTAGTACTTAAGTGAAGAAGGATAATAGAGATCCAGTATGTAGAATACGTGTAAGGATGAGGATTGTAAACCCTGACATAACTGAGATACAGTGCATCTTGGTTTCATGTCATTTCCTACATGGTACTGGAGGCTGATATTTCTGTCAACATGCAGCCATTCTAGCATTATTCTCTAGTTAACCAGATTAGATCACTAATGGTAGTCGTGTAGCTACACATAGTGCCTTGCAAAGTTTAATTCTCTCCCGTATGAGCCCTGTGTCTCACAGTCTCTTTCTCTGGCAAGCAGGCCCCAAGAAAGAGATTACTTTTCACACTTCAGAACATCCACTCATGTATTCATGATGAGAGGATACATTCCTCATTGATAGAGGTGAGTCTCATTTTCCATGTCCTATCGCGTAGGAACGAGGGGTTCAAGTTAAAAGCTAAACATTTTCTTTCATCAGTATATAGTGATTTTATAAAATAAATGTTTAATGGTGTTCATATATATTGTAATATATATATATCTGGTATACACATGTATAGCTTAACCAGTGTGTGAAGCTAAGATACACTTAGTTGATCCTGTGATGGAGATTTGTCCTGAATTTGACCCCTCCTAACTAGAGTACCTAGATACAGTGGGTGTTTCTGTGCATAAAGTGTGTGTGTGTGTGTGTGTGTGTGTGTTGTAGGGTGGGAACACAAGCCTACTAGGTTTAGATAGTACCGCTTACTTCCCATACCACTGTAAGCATTCTCACCAACTGCCATTTTACCTTCTGCAGGGTCCTGAAACATGTCACCTTACGTGATGGAAATGTCTTTGGCAAGACGCAGCAGGGAATCATTCATCATTCTGACCCCAGCTTCTCCACAACAAGGTGACAGAAGCATATGATTTAGCAATGCCTCCTTACAGGAACATAGAGCACTGGCCTGTTCCATTTCTGCTATTTTATTGACGAGACAAGCTGTAAATGATATATAAAATATACCAGGAATTAAGGTTTTAAGGTTTAATCAGCAACTTTATGTTTTATTGTTTATTTGTTTTTTAGGAGAAACTAGGAATTTCCCGGGATCTATTTTCTAGAACCCTTATTTGATGTGTAAGGCCAGCACATTCCTGCCAGAGGTTGTCATCGAGACGTGGGCTGATGGTGTGCCGTAGACAGCCTACTTGAATAAAACTCCTCACCGTATAGCAAATTCAAAAATATACAAAGAAACCCCCCCCCCCCCCATTAATATATAATCTACCCAATGGGCCTACATCCCACTGAGAAAAGCCAAAAAAGAACTAGCTCAAATGCTGTACACACTCCCCTAAAGGTAAAACGTTGGGGGGGGGGGGTGCCCTCAGATGTGCTGAGACAGGGTTTTATAGTATAAGGTTGTTATTTTGCCTGTGAGAGAGAGAGAGAGAGAGAGAGAGAGAGGTCTGAGGCTCCCTGGTTTGACACGACAGGGGAAGGAATGCCACACAAGCTCTGCCCTTACGAGCGGACCACAACACATCTGGTAATGCACTCTGTGGGACAGCCCACAGGCTGGCAGCCTGCTGGCATCGACTATGATGGAGCTGCACTGGGGATTTGGGTTACAAAAGTGTTGTTTTGGTTTGAAACTCATTGTGCGTATATGCCCCTCCCAACACCTGAGCACTGAGTGGCTTGCACTCCTCTCAACCCTTCCTCGTTCTTCAGAGTTCCTAGGATCACAGCATTCTCTTCTCCTACAGTCATGTGCAACGTTCGTGAGCACTATAGTCCAGGGGTGTACTTTTTAATTAATTAATTAATTATTTTTCACAAAACTGTTTTGTTAGCTGAAGACTAGTCAGTCTAGACACATGTAGATATGAAAGTTGCTCTTCCTATGTTTAGTTTCAGTCTTCTTATCGAATTGAACTGATTCTTCTTCTTCTATTTAAATGAGGAACTCATGTCATGTGATAAACTTGTCATGCCGATTGCAGGAAGGACTCACCAAGCACAGTAATGACCATGTAGTGTGTATTTGAAAAGAAAACACACAAATGTACAAACCCAGAAAACTGGGTGGGGGTTAGGCTTCCTTAAGGATGTTTACAGCGGGAGCGTACATGTGGGGGCTGGGAGCGAACCACCCTAACCACTAAGCTATACTGCCCACACTAATGGCTAAAGGCACTGTATCTGACGGTCATACTAACAAGAGGACGTGGGTGGAATCTTTGAGAGGACGAGTACTCAGTACACTGAAGCTGGTGTACTTGTAAATGCTTGTAAATACCAACAGTAATCACATAATAAGGATGATAAATGTTCTCTCAGAATAAAAGTAAACAATCTTTAACTTTATTTTATACATAATTGTCAAATTTTATGCTATTCATTGCTGATTTAGGAGATACAAGAGCAATAAATATTATTACTTTGGATCGGAGAAACGCTAGTTTGTATCCTCTGACTGTCTGGGAAAGTCTTGCTAGGGAAAACCTTCCTAAATATAACTTCTGCTGAAGTTCCCACTGGCAAGGCACTGCAGGCTAGCACCATAAGAATGCAAATTAAATGAAAGTATCATTATGGTTTTAAACACTGTAACAGTGTCAATGGAGAGCTGGGCTCAAATTAAAGGTACAGTATACTCATCGATTGTGTTTATGTTGGAAAACACAACTGTACGTGTGGCTGCAAAAGGAAGGACAAATAATTGTTTGAGCCTAGGCGGGCAGTGGGCGGGAGCAGTAGTGAGCAGTGCAAACCAACCAAACCAAAACAACATTTCTGGAACACCAGGCCAATTGGTGACACTAATGGAGGAGTGCTGTGACGGCTATGTACCTGAGAGCATGGCGAACTGGCGATGCAGCTGCTCTATGATGTCGACCGCCAGCAGGGGCCGGATCTCCTGTTGCATGATCTCATCTGGATGGAGGAGGGGCAGAGAGAAGGGGAGAGAGAAGGGTCAGCCACACACGGCCATCTAGGACTACTGCATTGCATTCAACATACAGTCCTCGCACACACTCAATGAGATGAACCAGTACACAGCGCCCCCTGCTGTGTGAGTCAGTCTATCTGTGATGTCATGTGACCAGGGACACAGACACAGACAGACAGAAAGAAAGAAATAAACCATGCACCATCAATTCACCAATATACCAAATAAGTGTGAGGTTTCCCCTGCTAGAGAAGACAGGATAAAGAATAAACGTCACTGCTTCATGCTGGAGTTTTAACCTTGAACAGTCAGGGTGGACTGACTGTAAGACTCCCTGCGGCGTTCACAGTGGAGAGGTTCAGTTAGAACTGGTTAATGAACAAGAGCTTTCAACCTCGCCCAGAAAACCTTGCTTCATGCCGGTAACCGTCTAGTACAGTACATGTCCATTTCTGAAACGCTTTCATATGTATACTGTATTGCATATATTCCGTAAATAAATATAGCTAAAACAAGGCTAGAGCCCAGACCTTTGTGTTTACTGTATGTGTGTGTGTGTGTGTGTATGTGTGTGTGTATCATAGCCATGCTCCACTTATGACTACAGGGTCAACCCGCTACCTCAAGCTGTGCACTAAAGTGTAATGCAAATAAAGCTTTCTCTGTCACAGAAAATAAGGGACTAAATAAGGGAACAAGCTTACTTGGTCAGTGGGGAGTCAGATAGAGAGTGGAAATGAAGACGAATTAGAAGAAGAAGAAAGGGGAACTTGCTAAAGTGAGAGTAGGGGAGAAGGGGGGGGGGGGGGTTAAGAGGGTGACCTGTGGCTCACAGCAGAAGAATACAGAGCTACATTAATCCTCTTTCCCTTGAGAGTTAGCTTGTAAGTCTGCCGACTCACCAAGAGATTTTACAATATTAAAGCACGTAGGCTACCACCTAAAAACTGTCCCTTTAGACCACATGTGTCAAACTGAAGGCCCCTGGGCCAGATGTACGCCCCCTCCCCCCGGATTTCATTCCTTTCATTCCTCATATAAATGTGGCCCATGAGCTTATTTACAGTATGTTTACGACAATAACCATTTTCAACACAGGGAGGCGATATAGCAATGGTCGCTCTCTTGTTTCACCTGCTGTGACTAGAATGCAGGTCAAAATGTCATCACGAAAACACAATATTCAAAGCTGCAATACTAACAGGACACTCTGCTTGACAACATACTGTACAAGCCTGCCAACATACAGTGGGAGTGTACACATACACATAAACACAGACGTGTCACAGAATGTGCACAGTGCTTTTGCACACACAAGCACACACACACACACACACACACTACAACGTGCTACGGAAGGAGGGCTTGTGTCAAGAACAAGCTAACAGGCTAACAGTTCTGATCTTATCATCTCTGCCTTGTGATACCCATGTTTTGGCAGCAGTGGCATCAGAAATACCTCTCCTCCCTTTCTCACACAGAGAGAATACACTGATGCACGAGAATACAATTCCTTGTATGTGCGTACTGTACATTATATGTAGCCTACTGTGTACAGCAGCACAATTCAATACTATATTTACATACTGTAGAAGTCCTGGTCAGAGATTAATAGAAGCATATGAAACCTTCCAAATTATAACATTACAAGTCATTAGGTCATACTGTAAACCCATTGGACCATGAGATAGCTGGCATCATTCCCAAGACAGATATTATAGTTTTCAGGGTTGGGAGAACCAACAACATTAGACAAGCACAAGATGTAATCTGTATTCAGATCAATATTAATAATAATGTAATAATAATAATTGATAATCATTGATAAATAACCCTATCATTCTTTTTCTTCCCAACCCCCATTGACTTCCATTTTTTCTCAAAAACACATTTCAAGCATGCCTGCATAGATGATCACATCTCTACCAGTAGTAAGAATTCTCATGTCATGTTTGGAAATATAATGCTTTAATTGTTTAAGATGTATTTCTGTTTTGGATTAAACATAGAAATATACCTGAAACTAAACTCTACAACAACACACTGCTGCAACTTGAGTACTGTATGTTTTGGGTTTTTTGAGAAACAATGGAAGTCACTGTAGGAAAGACCTGTTGGTTTTCCGGTCCACAAACCACAAACCACAAAGGGATTATTTCATGATGAACATTAGCATGAGAGACTTGAACGGTGGGCAAGGGCTTATGCAAATAAACTGGAATAAAATCCCTAGGAGCTGGAATCTGTCCAGGAACACCCAGTTATGACACAACAGCCAGCACCTTATGGAGGATGTGTTGCGTTGTTAAGACATCAAAGAAAATGCCTTTAAGCATTGAAAGCTATTGATGAGAATTTCAGTAGTAACTGAAATATGCATAAATATGCAACTTGAATATGTAATGGAGTTCAGGCCTGAAATATTGCAAGCTAGTTGATTCTGAGCTGCATCCTATATAAGGATCTGCAATCCCAGGTTGAATTCATGGGATGTACTGGCAGACTGAGGTTTGGCTGTTTGTATTGACATCGAGGGCAGAGAAGCATAGTAGTTACAGCGGGCCAAAGCTCCAAGAAGCGTTGAGACTTGGGTTAATTTCTATTAAGTGTAGACTAGCTGATCAAAAGTATGTAGATTATGTCTATTATAGATGGATACGCTGCTGCAAAATGACAATATATTTGGGACAGTAAATGAAAATGCTGATAACACATACACACATGGACTTTTATGGACTAAAAGACTCAACCAGGTCATTCACACGAAATTTGAATGGGCGGGCACATAAGGGTTAAAACGATACAACCATCGTCAAGAGGCTTAACAAGAATGTAGAGCAGGAAAGTCAAGTCATAGACAAAGACAGTGTGAATATTTTGGATGTGTAACTATTTGGTCCGGTAAAGGCCAGTAAATGTAAGTACTGATGTAAATGTCAATAAAGTCCTTATATAAACTAAAAAAGATAATACATTTAAATATTGTTCCTCACTACATTTTTATTACTATTAATTACACTAATAGACTATATATCAGGGTCCCATCTAGCCACTGAAAGCTAGCAGCCATTACTTCATAAAGTTGTTTCAGAAACAACTTCAACAGCCATGTTCATAATAATAATGAATTATACTGACCGAAGCAACAGTACGGATGTGACTAGATTTCAGTTGTTTGGACAACAATGGAGTGTTATGACGAAAATAAGAAAAACCTAAACTTACTTATTAACCTGCAGGAACTGTCAGGCTGTCAGGAAGCAGGAATGTGTACTGCGTGGACGGACAGACAGGTAGCACTACATACTGTACTTAGGCTGATATTTAACTCAAACAAAAGTTATATATGCTCTTGTGGTGACCCACAAATAAGACTTTAGAGACATTCACCAAGGTACTATACCTTTAAGGGAAAGGTATTACGTTTCCGGGTTAACGTTGTGTTGTTGTGTCTATCTTATGGCTGTACAGCTCTGATTTATTTTAAGTGGAGAGTAAAGCTGACTCGACGCAACTCCGTCTCGTGTCTCCTCATTTATCGCACTCCACACTCTCTGTTTTATAACACACTCTTAATACTGTAGTTCACAGAAATATTTCCACTATACAGTTAATAATTAGCAATTAAAAACTGTAACAAGATATTTTAAAATTTAACAAGAAGTTAGCTGGTCCACTAAATCATGGGGCCAAATCTCCAATGTCAGCACTCAACCTTTCCTATGCTTTACAGCGGCCCAAAGAATGCTATATCTTCATCCTGGTGACGACCAGGCAATATCTTAGACAAGTGACTTTCATTTAAGACAAACAGTAAAGAATAACAGTACACTAACACACTAGAGAAAAATCTAGTTTATGAACTGGTTAACAAAGCCAGGAATCCCACAGCCGTACCAGGAACCATTAGTGTAATAATCCCCTAATTTACATTTGACAGGCGTTGAACTGCATAACTACAGTATTGCCTGAGACAATACATCAGTAACAGTATAACAGCAAAATCTCATTTCACACCCTTCCTTTCCTCATTCCTATCCCTTACTATTTAATAAATTTATCCATTCAGGCAAACAACACCTTTACACTTTGTGGTAAACACTGGTAAACTGTAGCCCAATGGCACAAGAATGATAGTCCCCTATTTAAATGCTTCACATTTATGAGGATGAATTAACTAGAGAGGAAATACTTGCTAAAGTGCATCACAGCACTGACAGGCTGTAATGGAACACTGGTGAAATGGAAACAGTCACAGTAGAAACAGCTACTAAGCTGACAACACATTCGCACTCGCGCTCGTGTGTGTGTGTCAGGTATCTCTGTGTGTGGGTATCACACAGCTAAATCACAGTGAGGTTCTTTGTTGGTAGCCTACTAGCAATGAGTAATTATATACTTTAATATATGTATCGAATGGAGTAGGCTACATGCCTTAGTATTAATATACTGTTTGTCTCAGCAGCTTTTTGTGTGTGTGTGCTAGTGTGTCTGTGTCTGTATGTTTTTCTGCGCGTGTGCGTTTTTCCTTCTTTTTGTGCCTGTATGTTTGTATACTTTATGTGTGTGTTCTTGCATGTAGAAAGGGGGCGTGTCAATATTACCTATGACATTTCTGACCGTCTTCATCATTGCTCCACTGTCACAGGAACACACAGCGTACAACAGAGTAATCCCGTCCGCAAAAAAGTAGGCCTACTCCAAATGCAGTATTGTAGTAGTAGGCTACTCAGGGTAATCCCAACTAGCGAGGGAACCCAGACCTCCAGTCTGTCAACAACAGCTGCTTCATCATTCTCAAACCAAAACGTCCCAAATGTCTGCCAGACGTCTCCAGAAAACACAACTTCAATTTGCTCTTTCTCTCTCTCAACACATTTCCATTTCTTGCTGTTACGGTAACTAAAATACACACACATGCAGTACACCAGACGTAAAGAACCTCGGTGCGCTCGGTGTCGTGTGCGTTTGCGCGAGTGCGTGTGTTTCTTTACATGAGCGCGTTTTTTGGTCAGTTTTTCCAGCGCCGGCTGTGCTGAAGGCGGCGTTCTTCTCCGACTGCAAAAGGTCTGCCCCGATTTAGCAGGTGGCCAATCAGAAGACAGAGAGAGCGGTGTCAGACACCGTGTGTTTTTAAGAATGTGTCTGAGACGGAGTTCAAGCGGTCAGAAGCTCAATGGACATTGTGTGGGGGGGGTGTGCGCGCGCCTGCCTGCGTGCCTTACACACACTTGCATGCATGTTCTCTCTACATAAGCAAAAATGTTGCTATGTAACCTTCAGTATATTCCATAAAATGATGCACTTGATTGAAAAATAGAGAATCAGATCATTTGAAAAGGTGTGTTAGCAAGATATCCTCTACAATTGTGTCATTTAGCAGACGCTTTTATCCAAAGCGATTTACAATTACATGGTGCTATTACATTGAGCAGATAGGGGTTAGGCATCTTGCTCAAGGATGCTTACAGGTAGGCTACCTCTGAGGCTCGAACCCACAACCTTCCAGCTGGGAGTCCAATACGTAGACCTCTTTCTCGTGCAGTCATGTGTGGATTAACAGGTAATGCATGAATAAACAGGACACAGGCACAGTTACACACACACAGAAATAACATACGCACACACGTATACCGACACAAACATACAAAGACATAGGCACACACATATATAAACACACACACACACGTAAACAGAAAGAGACAGACATGGAGACACACAAACGGGCACAGCCTGGGAATACAGTATGCAGTATATACAAATAAAATATTCTTTAGATACAACCATTATTTTCCAATTCTTTAGAAACAACAATTTAAACACACAGCTTCATCTAATCACACTTCTATCACACTTCTCAGCCTTCCTGGTAAAGTCTACTCCAAGGTGCTGGAAAGGAGGGTTCGGCCGTTAGTCGAACCTCGGATTGAAGAGGAACAATG